>JALJSC010000076.1:0-54833 GCA_023969325.1 Oryzias curvinotus
CTTCGAGGCACTGTACTCGAACGGGGCGCCCAAACGGTCAATGGTGCCGGGTCACACATAGCAGATCCACTAGATAGCATGTTCCCTTCGTGGCGCTGTACTCGAACGGGAGCGGCCCAACGGTCAATGGTGCCGGGTCACACTAGCAAATCCACTAGATAGCATGTTCCCTTCGTGGCGCTGTACTCGAACGGGGGCGGCCCAAACGTCAATGGTGCCGGGTCACACATAGCAGATCCACTAGATAGCATGTTCCCTTCGAGGCGCTGTACTCGAAACGGGGGCGGCCCAAACGGTCAATGGTGCCGGGTCACACATAGCAGATCCACTAGATAGCATGTTCCCTTCGTGGCGCTGTACTCGAACGGGGGCGGCCCAAACGGTCCATGGTGCCGGGTCACACATAGCAAATCCACTAGATAGCATGTCCCTTCGTGGCGATGTTACTCGAACGGGGGGCGGCCCAAACGGTCATGGTGCCGGGTCACACATAGGCAGTCATACTGGGAAATGAAAGTGGAATGCTGCCGAAAACACACCCCATTTTATTACACACTGATTATACATACACATTTTTTCTTCTTCTGGATAATTAAGTGTTGGGGGTTTTTGTTACCCGAAAGTTTTATGGAAATCTCATGGAATTGAACGGAGCCTTATGCCAAACCAAAAGATGTGAATGCCAACTAAAGTATGTGGAAAATGTCAAATAAATATTTCTTACTGCAAGAGTTGTCTGACTGAAATGACGATTCATAATCGTATTTCGGGGCAGATGACTCGTAGCAGGGTTTACAGCTTACCCTAGGGCGGTTCAGTCAATTAATGCACCTGCTCAGCGTCCTATTTAAGCCCAGGTGCGCAGGCGTTCATTCTCTTTCTTACCTTCAGTGCTCATTCTTCGACCCACCCTCCTCCCCGCTTCCACCTGTGGGCTCCGTAAGGGGGGGGTTTTTGTTACCCGAAAGTTTTATGGAAATCTCTCATGGAATTGAACGGAGCCTTATGCCAAACCAAAAGATGTGAATGCCAACTAAAGTATGTGGAAAATGTCAAATAAATATTTCTTACTGCAAGAGTTGTCTGACTGAAATAAATCATTGACAATCAAACAAAGATTTCCTTCAAACTAAAATTTGTTTAAAGAAACATTGTTTTTATGTAGATTTTAGCACATTTTGGTTTTTCTGAAAACAAAAGAATGGATAAGTTCATGAAAAAAGCAAATAATTATATTATTTTGGATTAAATGTCATAACAAGACCATTAGATCCCAGCCATTGGTAAACTTTACACAAGAAGTTCAACAGCTAAATCTTTGTGCCATCAGATTCATATCTTTTCCTTTAACCTTGCTGAAATCCTGGCTGCACAACCACCAGCATTATTTTTTGTTTGTGCAGCATTTACTGGTATTCAACAAAGAGCAACGCTTTTACTTTATCCTTAAGGCAAATCTCAAAATGACGGTAATGCCTTCAAGCAAACCTTCTACATGAGCAAATCAGGTTCCTAATCCTCTGCATGCTTTTTTGTGCCAACTTTGTTAAACATCCTTGAAAGTGTTTCTTGGAAACTTGAGAACATTCCATTGAACATGGTAGAAGTGTTTCTTCCATATCACAGCCAGTTCAGTGCCTGTCTGCATGTCAAATTCAAAAGACAGATCAGAATACGTACCTACATTTTTGTCCTATAAACAGAGGATACTTAAAAAAAGAAAGAAAATGAAACGTAAACCTTGTTATTGCAGCAGGAAAACTTGTGCTGTCAAAGGATTACGAGAAAAAAGCTTAATGATCAAAACAAGGAAGCTGTAAAGCAGATATTTGCCTGAGAGCTTTTGAGCTACAGCCAAAATTACTAAAATAATAAGACAGTGTTTTCTTAGTTATAAATCAGCAATTTTAGCTGCAAAGTGTTTGAATCTGTGCTGAGCTAAATATTTGTTGGTCTTCTCTGCTTTTAATAGAAAATGCAGTATCACTGTCTCCCTGCAGTAGTAAAGTAAAAAATCTAGTTTTTAAAAAAATAGTTTTGCTAAAATATCCAACATTTGTGTCCCTGCTGCTGTCCCCCTCAGTTTCTTTATATTATTAGCAATTCTTATTTTTCAACTATGTTAAGAGTTCTAGTAAATGTTGATTATTGACATGTTTTCAAGATGACTCGCTCTTGGTGCTGCCTCATTTTTTGAGCTTATGTCATCTTTTTTTCTCAATTTTTTTTCTGAAACCCACAACTGAAACAGATTTTCACCTAAATCTAGATGACAAATACTTGACCATAGCATAAAGAATGCTCATTGAACTTCAACACATGGCAGATTCTTGGAACAGAAACTTTCCCATGATGGGGAAGCAGCTCAGTGATGCATGGAGAGTCTACACGCACACAAACAATCTTCAGCTGGTTTGACTGCTTTAGTGCTAAAAGCAATAACATCACATGTTAAATCAGGTTAGATTAAAAAAAAGAAAAAAGTATTGCTTTAGAATACAGCCCGTCTTTTTTCCCTGTAAATAGAATGTAGGTACTGTTTAGTGATATCAGGAGATACTAATGCTATGCTATGCAAGTGAAAATGTTATACCAGTGGGGGCGGTTTTTTGCAATTTCGTTTGAATGTTGACCAAAAGATTATTATTATTATTATGAAATATAATAATTATATTATAATTATTATTAGTAGTAATAATAATTATTATTATAAGTCATGGATATAACTCAAATATAGAGAGAGGTCAAAGAGGCTTCATGAAAGCTGTGATTGAAGCTGCAGAGCTAAATTCCTAAAAGCAAAGACCTGACAAAAGTACTGAAGAGGTATTACAAAGTATGAGTGGCAATTACTTAGTACCTAGAAATACTTAGAGCGGGGGGGTGGGGGGTGGGGGGGGCAGTGGCCCGTTAAATGTCTGAATTTGGTCACCCAAACTGGAATAGCTTATATTGATTACCCTTCTTTACTATCATTTTGATTCAGGTGTCTCCCTATAAATGTTGCACTAACAAATGAAGTTATTCTGCATTTATGTGATGGTTGAAGATTTGTTGTTTTTTTGACATTCATATGTTTTCAGAGTAGAACAGGCAGTTTTCTGATCATTCCAACAAATGCAACATTTCTCAAAGTTTGCTCATTTCCCTGAGGGAACTGTGTAATGCTCTAAATAAAGAACCACACTTAGCATTTGTTATACATCATTGATCAACTTCCATGCAGGTAATATAGATTTTCTTACCGGTAATAACAGTCAGTTGAACTCCACTGCTTCTGGTGTTCTCAAATACAGAGAAAAGAGTGAATGTGTATTTAAAGGCAGGATAGAGAGATGAGACTGTAGAGACTGTTGGTCCATCAGCATCTGATGCAGCAAAGATCCTGTCTTGATTATAATCAGCATCAAGAAAATAACCACTGTATTTTGCCTTACTCCACTGCAGAGTGACACTGGTGTCATTTTTTTCAAGTAAACTGAAGATTTCTGCATTTGGAGGAGCTGAAGAAGAAAAACAACATGAGAGTGAAAGATAAGATTCTGAGATCAGTGCATTATTCACAACAAGTCTTTAGTAGCCAAAACGACTGGGGCAAATTTATGAACTCTGTTATTAGTAAAGTTAGTTCAAGTCTCACCAGTGACTGCATCAATGCTGATTCCACTGCTTCTGACATTGTCAAACACAGAGAAGAGAGTGAATGTGTATTTAGTTGCAGCAGTCAGAGATGACACTGTGTAAGTTACAGAGTCATCTGCAGCTGGAGCACTGATGTTTGTTTCTGTGCCATTAAACAGGAGAACAAAGCTGACACTGTTGTTGACTTTGTTCCACCGTAGAGTGATGCTGGTTTGATCTTGACCAGCTGCTCTGAAGCTGTGCTTTGGAACTGAAACAGACAGAAACATCTTTCTGTAGCCGCGTTTACATGGGCAAAAGTAATCGGAAAGAATGCCCGATCAGAAAGAAAATGTGTCATGTAAACGCGCTGTTCGGAATAGTCTGCCCCGGTCAGACTCTTTCGGATCAAACTTTCTTTCCGATCGAGATAGGTGTGTTATATCGATCGTTTATCCGATCGTGTTGCATGTATACAGTTCATTCCGATCGTGTGTCACTTCTGCTCTGGTTTGCGTCACACATAGATGGTGTTTCGCTGAGAGAAAGCTTTGGAGCTCATACAGGACCGACCAGCTGCTCTGCGGAGGCCCCGTGAAAAGCGCTGCTCCGCTCTCGCCCGCTGGCTCTTCACCTCTCCCCCCTTCATGAGGGGTATGCGGGGCCACCGGCACCGGGGCTCAGGTGCCAGTGAGCAGAGGAGCCGTATAACTTTGTGTGTGAGGGGAGGGAGGGATGCTTAGTTACGTGTGCGTTTTGTTGTTTTGTTATGTGTGGGAGAATTCAGACTGCGAGCCGTCCCGCCGCTCTGGGTTAGCGGCTGCAGGACTCAGGAGGAACCGTGTTCGAGCAGAGCTCGGGCCGCTAGCTCACAGCTTTGGGGCGGTGTGTGAACTTTTCAGAGCAGAAATAAATGTCGCTCAATCCTTAGAGACAGTCCAAACAATAACGTGGATTTGTGTTTCCAGCTGTCTCCCGACAAAATAAAGGCTGATGTTATACCCAGACATTTACGTGTAGCCAGGATGCAGATTGCAGCGTTTCCCCGCATGGTCCTGGATTTTGTGTCCAAAGGCTAATGTTGTTAGCCCGTGTTTATAGCCTGTCCTAACCCTTCCAGCTCCGTTCTTCAACATAAAAAGCACTGTCCACACGGATTAAATAAAACGATGAGCGAACAGGCGCTTCATAATATTAATTACATTAATAAAAACCACGTTTGGAAGGTCGCCTCGTATTACGGAGCTGCTGCATAAAAGTCTGTGGCAGCGGTCTGTTTACAAGGGGACGCATCTCTTCTTCGGGGGGGGGGTACCACTACTGCGCATGCCCAAATGATTCATTCCGACCCAAAGTGTGGGCCATGGGAACGTTTGTTCTAATCTGAAAAAGTTTTTCTGGGCCCATGTGCACAGGTGAATTTTAACCCGACCATTGATCCGATCAAGATATTTTGCCCATGTAACCTCGGCTAGTGTTTACTACTGATGACTTTATGATAGATTGATTGTTCCAACAAATACTTATCTAATCCTGACTGATTTATGTAGTTTATGTGTATTAATGTAAAATATTATTTAATAAAATAATAATAATAATATTTATAGTAAGATAAAGCTAAGCAACTGATGACAAAACTTTACCTGCACAATATGCAGTTCCACATCCTGGGAGTGTCTGAAGTTTGTAGACATAGAAATCTCCAAAGCAGAGTTTGACCTTAATAGTGTCTGATGTGTAGGAGCAGCAGGAACTACCATAACTATAACACAGAGCGCGTGTTACAGTTTGGTTGTATTGAGTTGGATGAGGTTGTGTCATCTGCAAACGGCTATAACTGCCACATCTGCTGTCTTGTACACAAGTTTCAGGAATCTGAGCGCTGGTTTGTCCCACAAACATGCGATACCAGCCTTCAGAGGAGTAGTAGTAGTTTCCACTACAGTATGAATTTCCATTGATGTTATAGTCAGAAAGCCAGTTATCATTCAGTTGAGTGTAATGTTCACAGGCTTCACCACACTGAGCAGTTCCATTGATGATGAAACAGTCCTGGTCTGGAGGACAAAAGGTCTGTCCACATGGAGAATACGGCTCATCTATTGTAAAAAAACAATTAATTAAATGACATACAAATAAATTTAATTCATAAGCATATTTCTGATAGATGACAAAAAAAATCAAATGATAAAGTCATAAAAAGAAGTTTAAAAAAAAAAGATCTTATGGTTTGATAGTTGTTTGTTTTTTAGATGAAAGGTAAATGAAAATGACGTGTTTTTAATGTAATCACTGTAGTTCTCAGGCCTTGAAGTTGGGTCAGTAAACCTGGACTTAAAGTCTTCTTTCTTAAAAGGTTCCACCATTCACCCTCATTGACTTTAATTATCAGGATTTAAATTCTTGAAAGGAAAAAAGTGCTAACAACACAAAAGATTCTGTTCCTCATAAAAAATCATTTTGATAAATAAATGTTTCTTAATGTAAATGAATAAAGTGAAAGAACTTACCAGTTAAAACTTGAAGCTGAACTCCACCACTTCTGGTGTTTTCAAACACAGTGAAAAGAGTAAAAGTGTATTCAGTGTTTGCACTGAGAGAAGAAACTGTATAAGTTATTGGTCCATCTCCATCTGAGGCAGAAATATTCTTCCATCCTTGATTAAACTGGAGAACATAGCTGGCAAAGTTCACTTTACTCCACTGCAAAGTGACGCTTCTGTCAGTTTTCTTAATTAATCTGAAAGTTTCCACATTTTGAGGAGCTGAAACAAAAATAAATATTTTTTTTTATCCCAAACACATTTTGAAAAATGCATATGTTTAAATACTAAAAATCATTTTGAAAAGTTAAAGGCTTTAAATTTATTATTATCTGATGTGTTTTGTCTATAAACACATTAAGTACAAAATTATGTAAATGTCTCAGTCAGCACATCTATTTCAAATGAAACGATTTGGCCTCAAAGGAAACAAGCTGGATTATTTTCAACTGTTTCTAGACAATAATTGAACAAGCAGGTTTTTTACTTTTTTATTAGTAACATTTTTAATCCACTGTATTTAGCCGAACAAGTAACCCCATAATGCCTGACGTAATTTCTAACTATATAAAATAAAATTCCCTGTTCACTATTTATTGACACATACATTTAGTGAACATTTTATCTCAGACGTCACTCTTTGGAACCTACACAGTATATTGACCCCCCCCTGATGAGATGCCAAGTCAAAGTTCCTCTGCCCACCTCAGCGTTATACTGACAATGACTATTGGGCGTAACAAATCAAAGTTTACAACTCTGTGTAGAACAAAAACACTGAACCTCATAATACTCATGGTGGTTATAGATTGATGCCAGTGTTCAGCAGCAGAGTGGTGTGACTGTGAAGCGCTCTGGGCCTTTTAAGAAGGTAGTCACATGCTATATAAATATGCTGGTGGTCTATATTTAAATGAAGAAAAAAGGGAAATATAAATACACTGTATAAGTATTTGGCTTTAAAATTATAAAAAGTAAAATATGAATCCAGCTGTTTTTGTTGATGACAGTTTTAGCTTCTGAGATTCCGTTTCATCATCAATTACTGATATTACATTAAATTATTATTTACTTATGTAGTCATGTTTTTCTCTTTGAAGGTAAAAAAATAACCTACCAGAAAAAACTCTTAGTTGTACTCCAGAGCTTGTAATATTCTCAAACACAGAAAAAAGAGTAAATACGTATCCCGTCACTGCGTTCAGAGACACCACTGTGTAAGTTACTGGTCCATTTCCTGGTGCAGGAATCGTCCTCAACTGGCTGTTAAACTGCAGGATGTAGCTGGCATTGGTGACCTCAGTCCACTGCAGAGTGATGCTGGTATCAGTTTTTCCCAGAACTTGGAAGTACTCTGGATTTTGAGGAGCTGACAGAAAACAAAATAAAGTAAAATAACAGCTTTAGTTTTATGTTTGAATAGAAAATACATGAGTTTAATATAAATGTTTTGTGGATATTTTCAGTGCAATCCTGAATGCATTTTTTTGCTTGTTTTTAAAGCACACTGTGTTCTGTGTCCTGATTGGCTGCTGATCTTGTTAATCAATCTCCTCTGTGCCAGAACAGAATTCATTCAGTTTACTAAATCTACACTAATCTTCAATTGCGAGCAGAATCTTTGTTTTCATTCTATAATAATAGACATATATGCAGTTTTCCACCACTGCTCTATGCAGACTCACTTTCTACCAGATCCTGCAACTTAACAGGCTGAAGAGGCTTGTTCAATTCAATGGAAAGACAAAGTACCGTGCAGCGATAGGGCGGCCGACCAATGATCGTATGATGCAGGTTCGATTCCCGCCTTGCACGCCCATGAGTCGATGCGTCCTTGGGCAAAACACTGAACCCCACCTTGCCTCTGGTGGTAGGCGGGCACCTGTATTTGGCAGCGGGGCCACCACCAGTGTGTGAATGTGAGTGTGACTGGGTGAATGGGTCTGTGACTGCGAAGCGCTTTGCCCCTTGCAGGTAGAAAAGAGCTATATAAGTGTACGTCATTTACCATTTACATCAGGAATTGCAAGACAAGCATTACAGATGGACAGGAACAACAAACATCTAGTGGTCATCTGTCCAGTTTTAGTCTCTACTGCAAAACAATAAAACTGTTTCTTCACCTGGTTCAGAACATCAACCAGCAACTTCTATTTCAGCTTTACAATCCCTTATAATTAATAAACAGTTTGTAACTAATGTCCTGCACAAAGCAAAATCCAACAAAGCCGCTGAGTCCTAAAAAACTTCTCCGCCCAGTTAGATAGGGTTTTCATCCAGCTGTTCCACCATGCTCTGAATTTTAAGTAAGTGATAGTACAGTGGAGTATTTCTTTCATTCCAGTACCTAAAATAACACATTTGAAAGAACTAAAACCAGTTTGGAGTAAATGGATAGAAACAGCAGTTTTTTAATGCTGACTCAGTTGGCAGAGTGACAACTCTACTATTTAGCTTACCAAAAATAATTAAGGTAGTGAGGAAAGAAGACTTATGCTAGTCGACAGTCATCAAGAAACGGAACATCATAAAGCAACAGTCAGGGATTTTATTCTTGGTCCTTACATTAACTCCTAACATTGTAAATACTAACATCTTTTACACCAGCCAGGTCCATCTTATTGTGATTTGTAGATTAAGTACATTTGAAAAGACAGACCATGTCATGTGTTGTTTGATTCCTTACAGACTTAAAAGACAAGACTCTATCTGGTCTGTGTTCTGTGTTTCTGTTGAGATAAATTCAAGATTTGTATATCTGCAGGTGATGTATACAGATGACATCACCTGCAGATCTACAAATCACCAGGAGAAAAGACTCAATGACAATTGTAGAGTGTGCAGATGGATCTGTTTCCACATCTGAAAGAAGCGCCAGCACCGACTGTGTACCAGCAAGAAATCTACATTCTGGCCAAAAACTTGAAACAGGCTCTTTTGAACTTAACATAGAACAGATAAAGGAGTTGTGCTGTGGATCCATAAGAAAAAGCTGACAAATGTTTACATCCACTTAGAATATATGACCAGCAGGTGGCGCAGGCATTCAGCTTTAGATGCCTAGTGACAATGACTGCCACTTGCCAGTTCTAAATAGAATATGGAGACTGTTTGTACAAAGGGACAAGGATGTCTCCATTTGTTTTTGTATGAAAGTAGTTTTGACATCAACAAGGACATTTTACCTCATGTCCAAAGGTCATTCATCAAACCTTCTTTCATCTAAAGTATAATTTTATCAGTTTTCCTCCTCCAAAAACCAAACAGAAATCTCCAAAATAATAAACCAGGCTAGTAAAGTAACTCAATTAACCAAACCTTTTCCTGCCCGAACTGCAGAAGTGAGGAGAAAACTGACATAAATGCTTAAAAAAAAAGACTATTGTTTTTGTTTAATATTCTTTTTTATTTGCTTTGTAGACTATTTTTTGCCTATGGTGTTTTGAGTCAGTAATGTGAAGTCTGTACTGTAAAAGTTTGAAGTTACCTTTGTCATATTTTGTGGAATTGTTTTAAAATCATACTTTCCTCTTTCTTTAAACACTATTTCTCAAAGTTTAAATTGGAAAAGTTTCTTATTCTAAAATAACTTACCAGTTGCTGCAGTGATGTTGACTCTAGTGAGAGAGGAGAGAGAAAGCAGAGTGAAGGTGTACTTGGTTCCAGCAGTGAGGGATGAAACAGTGTAATTTATTGGTCCATCTCCATCTGCTGCACTGATGTTTGTCTCTGTTCCATTAAACTGGAGAACAAAGCTGTCATTGCTGTTCCCTCTATTCCACTGCAGAGTGATGCTGGTCTCATTTTGACTGAATGGTACGAAACCTTCTGCATTTGACAAAACTGAAAAAGAAAAAACATACAGGTAAATAAAACAGTTTTTAGTTTAGTTTTAGTTTTACTACAAACAATCTTTATGATTTTCAAATATACTGTAATACCTGATGTCTAGCTGTGACGATGCAAACTGCTACTCATTAAAAAGCATTTTCTGAAAACAATGAAAATGTATTTCTCACCTTTATTTAACGAGGATAAAAGCTCATTGAGATTAAAAATCTATTTTGCAAGAATGTCCTGGCCAAGAGGCAGCAGCACAACAATAACACACCATTCTCCTTTACACTCACATTCAATCATGAAAAACAGTCTTAAATAAAGCATTTACGATTAGAAAGCTTTGTCTCACGCTAAAAAGTTTTAAAATTTAAAAAGTTACATTTAAAAGTTTTTTAAAAGAGCCCAGGGAGATCAATTTTTTTTATTTAAACTCTTTCTGGAGTTCATTCCAAAACTGTGCTGCACCAAATCTAAAAACCTTTTTTCCCCATCTCTGTGTGGATTCTGGGCACAGAGAGCAGGAGCGTGTCCTGAGAGCGCAGGCGTTAGCTGCCCTTTAGTTCTATGAGCTGCTGGAGATAAGACTGTACCAACCTAAGAATATATTTGTAAATTAAAAGGTACCAATGTTTCAATCTGCGCTGGGATAAGGAGGGCCAACCTACCCGAGCATACAGAACACAGTGATGGGTTAGTGACCTCATGTTTGTTATAAAATGCAGTGCACCATGAAAAACTGTATTTGAAAGTTTTTTTTAACAAACATTGCTTTCACGGGCAGTAGCGGTTTTAGGCACGGATGGGCAATGGCCCGGGGCGGAAGATGAAGGGGGGGCGGCACCTGTGGCTCAGCCCTTGTAAAGTAATGTATGCACCACTATTACTTTACTTATATCATAGAGTTTGTAACAGCCTGAAACCTGGCGGCGCCCCCGCCCCACAGCTGCGCGCTTTCCTGTCTTTGAGAAGCAGAGGCAAATGTGTGTGAAGAAGGAAAAACGTGGCTGAATCATCTTCAAGGGGGGCGACAGTCATGGGCCGCGGCTCAGTGCTTGTTGAAAAAATATAAACTGCGACAGTGCAGCCATGTAGTGAATTGGCACCTCTGGGTTCAGCTGCACGCGCTCCTGCTGGAAATGTGTGACAAAAAAAAGGGGGGGGGGGGGGTTGATCAGTTCAACTGGGGGGCGCTTCCAAATAAAGTGCCCAGGTGGGGGACAACGGTGGGGGGTGGAATCTACTTTATAATACTTTTTTAAAAGTACGGTTTCTCATACGGTGACATTCTATAACCTAAATTTTAATAAAGGTATAAAAAATCGTGCTTTTTTTTTCTTGTGTGAAATGCCCAAATAAAAAATGGGAACACAAAACAATGTTGTCGCTAAGGTGACAGTAGGTTTAGTCGACGGACTTGATGCCTTCGTGAGATCATTTATGCTAAATGCCAAAAACATCTGAAATATGGACAAAAAAGGTAAAAAAAAAAAGGTCAATTTAGAGTGAAAATAATAGAAGAAGAGGAGAAAAGTGATAAAGAAAAGGGTATGTTCTCACAGCTAGATTTCCAAATTCTAGTCTAATGCTACCTGGCCCTGCAACAACAACGTTGCCGATAAAAAATTTTTTTGGTTGATGACCAAAACTGAAGTAGGCCCAAATGTTGCAAATTACGTCATTTTTAAGATGTTCTTCTTAAACGTTTGCTCTGCCTTAACTTGTAACATTAGTTCTGATTCTGTCTGCTCTACTGTAACACAAAGGTTTTGTTGTGTTTTGCTGTTGTATACTTTGTCCATAAATGTTAAATGAGCTGTGATGGTAGCATGCTGCTGCTGCTGCCATAACATGCTAATGTAGCAAAAAACTTCTGATTGGCCATTACTTTGATAATCATTGGTGGAAGCCTAAACGTTTTCACAATGTTTTTTTTTAACAGTTAACTGAGGATTTAGGGGTTAATTTTGAGCCTGCATGTATGAAGTTTCTTTTTTGTTTATTTACAAATGTTGGGTTATATTATTAGTCAATAAAATTTGCATAAATCTGTAGGTAGTTTTAAAGATGAATATTTACCATTTACTACAACTCTGTGGTGACAAAACATAATGTAACAGGTCATAACTAAAAATGTGCCAATCAAAGGATTGAAGACAGCAAACATCAGCTAAGTCAGCAAGTTATATTTTTTAAGCGTGTTATTTGTGCTTTATAATATTTGTTATATATTATTTATTCAATATTGTGTTTGATTAAACATTTTCCTACCTTGCTGTATTTTTGCCATGCCTATGGTCTTTTATTTTTATGTGAAGATAACTGTTATAATGCGGTGCAGAATTCTGATAAACGTCTTTTGTATCAATTTCTTAATTTCAATGACAATAAAACATGTCAGTTGACATGGACAAAGTGACTCTATGTGTGTGTGTGTGGGGGGGGTCTCGCCCAGGGATTAATTCAGGGTAGAACCGCCACTGTTCACAGGTCTTTGTGAAAAATTTAAATAAGTTGGTTCTGTGTTGTGAATAAATTTGCAATAAATTACCGGTGAAAGTCCAATTCAGATAAAAGACAAACACATATATTAAAGTAAATAAGATGCATGAGAACCCAGGAGTTACCTCTACCTATTTGCTTTATTCTCTCAGAAGTTGTGCTGCAAAGTGCAACAAAACAAGGAAATTAACGTGAAAGCTGCAGTTCCCTCAGAGGCAGCAGCAGTCAGTAAGACAGCCATCCTACCTGAATTTCTTCCTCTGAAAACCTTGTAGGTAAATTATTATTTTGATCTGCATGTTGTATTTTCATAACTTTTTTTATAGTGGTGACCTGTGAAACCAGCATTTCTGTGAACAGAACACAGGCCTGAGGTGTTTTTGAAATGTTGAAATATGGTTTTCAGCTGAATGTGCATGACATAAACTCACACATGAACATTTGGGAACAGTGTGGCTCTTTGGGTTGTCAAAGGTAATCAACTGATAACTTGTAACTGTGTCACTAAAAGTAATAATTATCATGCTGAAGCCAAAAATATATATATTTGATGGAACCAAATCTCTGAGAACAAATTTGCAAAAGCAATGTGCTTTTAAAAATGTCTTATATTTTCTATGTCTGCCATTTAAAACCAGTTTATTGTTGTTCATTTTTAATTATTTATCTTAGATTAAAATACAATAAAAATTCCTGAAGTTTAATTTTTGTCCTCCCTTTTTTGAGTAGTTTAAAAAAATCTGTTTATCATAATCTCTACTCAGTAGAGATTATGTATTCATAATATTCTCATATTCATATTCATATTCTCATATTCTCATATTCTCTAACCAGTCTGAGTGGATTCCGCTGCCCCTTTATGCTTCAATGAAAGTATTTTTTCTTCCAATGCAATCTTCTGTTTTCTAAAACAATGCCAAGTTTTTACTACACTGGTAAACTGATAAGACTTAGAAAAAATTGGATGAAACTGTAGACTTTTTCGAAAACAATGACCGGAAATAAATTGTGATTTAGTTGGATTGTGGGATTGCAGTTTGGCAAAATACCTCAAAGCTACACAACTAAATTATAAAGAAGCCCTTCAATGGTGTTTTTAACTGTTAATGAAAGAAAAATGGGGAACCTTTTTAAGAAAAGTAAGGGAAATTGTACAATCTGTCAAAAACACAAAATGACAGATCAGTAGGTTAATTGACAACTAAATACATGGTTAGTGCTTTTGCCTCACAGCAAGAAGGCCCCCGGTTCAAGTCCCAGCTGGAGGACATGAAAAACACAACATCAATGGGGGGAACTTTCGGTGTGGAGTTTGCATGTTCTCCCCGTATGCGTGGGTTTTCTCCGGGATCTCCGGTTTCCTCCCACCGTCCAAAAACATGCTTCATAGGTTGATTAGCAACTCTAAATTGTTCCTAGGTGAGAGTGAATGGATGTGTGATTGTGGACATTCTACCCTGCGACAGACTGGTGACTTGTCCAGGGCATCCCCTGCCTTCGCCCACAAGTGGCCGGGATAGGCTCCGGCAGCCCCGTGACCCCGAAAGGGACAAACGGAATAGAAAATGAATGAATGAATGAAAAAATAAATACAAAACAAGAAAAGCTCAGTGGACATATTCAACTCCACCTTTTTCATTTCTGTCATTATGAAAGTAAAGATCAGTTTATCAAGTGTGTTACATCAATTCCTTAGTTCATTACTGTGATAGAGGAAAAAGCTTTTGTCAAAAACAAGCTATAAAAGTTTTATGGGTTGTTTATAGAAGCATTGAAATGTGGCTTTTTTGTGCGAATACTTAACTAGAATGTAACGTCTTTATGGACTCTGAGTCATAAATATATTGCTAGCATAACAGCATAGTTGACTAGTTGAACATTGCAGTAAAGAATTCGCCAACCTGTCAAGTCATGTGGCGGAGTTATAAGGAACATCATTAGTAAAGCGCGCTGTTGTCCTTTTTGCAATTTTTGGGCAAAATGCAACATTAACAATGTCACCCCTTTAACACTAGAGTTTTAGGTCCAGTGTTGACGTTCTGCAAACTACTGTAACTCTTCAACCGTAAACGCAATTAACATAATTTAGTTTGATTTAATTCTTTGAGCCATTCCCTTTTGAGATCATAATGGACACATTTCTTTGCCTTATCTAGTCTTTTCCAAAGTGCATTTTCTGCCTCTGTTCAGAGCGATGAGCTTCATCCAGTCTGGGTCCTTGGGCAAGACCCTTTGCACTGCTGGTTAACTATGTGCTGGTCCCCATCCCAGAGAAAATACAGGGTTGTCTCTACCAAACCTCCTGTGTGAATCAATGAAAACTGATTTGCTGTGGTAATCCCTGAAGGGATATGCCAAAAAATAAATTGAATTATTTTTGTCTACCAACTCTCACCAAGTATCTTCTTTCTCACATGGAAGGACTTCCATGACCAAACCATCTCAATCTGCTTTCCTACATTTATCTTGAAAACATCTAACATGAGCTGTTCCTCTGACTGATACATTCCTGATCCTATCCATCCTCATCACTCCTAAAGAGAACCTCAATATCGTCATCACTGCTAACCTCCATCTCTGCCACCTGTCTCTTTCTCAGAGTCTCTATCAACAAAATGCTGCTTTCACCACAGTCTTCTATATCTTTCCTTCTTACTTCCTTCCACTTTCATTCTTACTGACAGTCTTTTGTCAGTCATCACACCTGTAACCATCCCCAACCTGTTCCAACCTGCTTGCGCACACCTCTTTACTTTTTTCCACTCTATTTCTGGACTGTTGAGCCTAAAGTCCTTCACTGTCCTTACCTCTGCTCCCTTTAACCTCACCATTTCATTTTAGTCCCTTTCATTAACTTAAGGCTACCCTGTCTTCATGCAGCTGACCATTATTCTTCTCCTTTCCAAAGCAAACCTTCACCTCTCTGGATGGTCCTTCACCAGCTCTTTGCTCTCTCTACAGATCACTATGTCATCTGCAAACATGATGATCCACAGAGATTCCTGTCTAACTTCTTCTGTCAATCTGCCCATCATTACAGCAATCAAGAAAGCTCTCAAAGCTGATCCTTAGTGCAGTCCCACCTCAACCTACTCATTACACCTACTGCACCAGTGTCCAACAGTTATAATTGTTCTGCAAAACTCGAATGGATTCCAGACTTTCTCATGCAAAGCCAGCTTGTCCTTTCTATGTATCCTGTTGTAAGCTGTCTATAGATCTATCAACATAATGTAGATCACATCCACACTGCTTTAGCAGCAATCTCTAAGCAAAAATGTATATATCAGTGACGTGCAGTCAGGGGAGGCAGGTGAGGCTGTGCCTCCCCTGTCATTATGGGAAGAAAAGAGAAAAAGTAAATTCATTTATTATATTTAATCAGTAATTTGTGCTTTGCAGTCATTTTCCATTTAAATGTACCATTTTTGGGTGTTTTTTCTTTTCAAAATCGCTGAATTTCCGCATTTGCCGTTCAGATACTAAGAAGCGACGTGCGATGAGGCACCAGCCTGCTGAGCCTCACCTTGGATTGCGCAATACCTATGCAGTCAGACGGTACTGCTGTCTCTCTGTATGTCGGTTCAATCACTTGTACTATATGTGCTGAGTTTACATAATTTAGCAGATGTATATGATGTACAGTGTTTGTTTTTATAAATAACTGTATGTGAGGGACGTGTTTCTTGTGCTGAGCGCTAAACGCCGGCCAAAAAGCCGCTGGGTGAGGCCAGAAGTTCTCGTGCCTCATGTTAGGGGGCGCCGGTGAGCCCTGAGATTCTGACACTAAAAAATAATAGAAGAAGTGATAGCAAGCGGCAAGTCATTTTCTTCAGAAGGAGCGGCGTATGGACTTTATTTACAAGTAAAGGTAAGATGATAATAACGTTTGTGCTTTTTTCTATGCTGGAGTTTGTACAGTAACGCCTTGTTTCTCGCGGGGGTTACGTTCCAAAAAGAACCCGTGATAGGCAAAATCCGTGAAGTAGAAACCTTTATATTTTTTTTAAAACTATTATTATACAATAAATACTGTTATAAATTAAAAAGAAAGAACAAACCATTTACAGGCTCAAGCATTTGTTTCACAAATAAAAGTACTTTAGAAACGTTTTTTTAGACAGATAACTTCTGTACTGTCAAATAATAATTTTAATAATCAATGTGAGCAGAAGGTTTGAAATCGCGGAGATTAGCCCCGCCCACCGCGACCCGAGTGATTAGATGAAACGGGAGAAAATGTCAAATTATTATGAAAAAAATACAAAGTACAGTGGGACAAATAGTGACTCAGGTGTTGCAGCCGCTGCATCCTGACTCCCCTCTGCAGTGTTTTCTCCTTTTGAAGCCCGCGGTGCAGGTGTGTTTGTTCGGGAGAAGAAGACAGTGAGAGGCAGTTGTTGTCGCTCTTTTTTCTGCTTTGCAAAAAGATCCATATACACTGACAGGCCACCATCAAGAGAATTTGCTGTTTTACGTACGTGCACATATTAAACTGCAACGTTATTGACGCACAGGTAGAGAAGAAGTGATTTTTTTAGCCAATCAGAATGCAGAACACAATGCAAATCCGTGAAGTACCGAAACCGTGAAAAGTAAACCGTGTTATAGCGAGGGATCACTGTATATGGAAAAAAAAAACATGTTGAAATGATATTTTAAACAAAACACGTTAACTGTTGTCAATCAAATGGTGAATAAGTTACTCAGTATGGTTCATATGTTTGTAAATATGACTGATGACGTCAGTGCCTCACCAGCCATAAACCCCACCGCACGTCACTGGTATATATATATGTGGTTCTTTTTCTCAGCATTCTACAATACTGTTGCTCATAAATGCTCATTGAACAAACTTAGAATTATAGATAAGTGTTTCATTATAAGAGTATGTAGTACTGTAGTATTCTAACATATGACAAGCAATGTTATCTATAAAGATATTCAGTATCAGGTATTTGCTGTCTTAAAAATGTGAATATGATCTACTTCTACTACAACTTAAAAGGACAAAAATATTGAAAAGATCAAAATCCTTAAAAAATTAAACAAACCTGCAAGCGCACAAACAAACAGCCAGAGATCCATGATTCTGACCTAAGCAAAGAAACATATTTTAAACTTCATTCAGTTTTATTTTTTTTTTCAAACAATATGCATTTGAGAATTTTCAATACAAAAGTCTGAAGACGTGCAAAAGAAAACAAAGTTACTTACCATTATATTATTAAGATTTTTTATTTTAAATTATAGAGCTTCAAACCATTCATATTCTATAAAGAAGTTGTGTGATGTTTGTTTGCCAACAATGGGCACTGCCCTTTTAAGATCTCCTGTTTGGGGTGGGGCTAAGTATATTCTATCTGATAAGAACATCACAAAACAATGACTCCTGTTTGTTTTGACAGGAATGTGTTCAATCCAGTCTGAACAGCAAAACAAACTGTTTACTTCTACTTTCTAATGTGAAAGAAACTCAGAAAACTCAAGAAACTCAAAAAACCCAGATATCTGTTCACTATGTTCTAGAACTTTTGTTAGGGAAAAAAAGTTTTGTGTATCTTTATCCAGTCGTATCCTGGTTTCTTTCTCTCGACTTTTTGAACGCGCATGGGAAGATCTGCAAAGCGAACAGATTTTTTCCTACAGTTTTTAGCCCATGGTGTTTGCACCAGACAAGCAGGGAGGGGGTTCTTCTTTATCCACTGTTTACTTGCACATGTCCACCACCTAAAGCTGGAAGAGGTTAGGTGCAAAATCTTAACATAGTGCTAAGCTTGCTCCAGGCTTTTTCTGTCACTGCTCTGATCTGATAAATAAATGACTTGAAGTCATAAAATTCTGGACGGGCACAAACAGCTATAATTAATGATTCCTCTATGATCAATTTTCAAATGGTTAGCCGTTCCTTGAATTCAAAGGGCCACTATTTATACGTTATACACAAATCTGAACCTTTTGTACGTAGAAACTTAGGTAGCGATGCATGACCATGAGAATTTTGAACACAGAAGCCAGAAACATGCAGATATGTATCTTTAAATTTATTTTTTATTGAAAGCAGAGAGAGCGTCCAAGAAACCATCTCTAGAGTTTATCTACATTTCTTCATATGGTTCCCACTATGTTTCCTTCATCTATGTGAGCAGTTTGTTCTCACAGCTCACATAAAACCTGTTATAATAAAATATTGTAGTGGCTGCTCTTTCACGTACAATAATATAAAACCGGTTTCATCTCCCCCTATTTGTTACAGCGCCCGACGCTCAAATTGCACCGCTACTCTCCTATTACGTCAACTTAACAATAAAGCTCGAAACCCTTGACACAGCAAATCGCATCAGGTGTGAATGTAGCGTAAGTATGGTCTAAGTCTTTTTAAAATATACATTCTTTTTGAAAAAACCCAGACCAACAGCTGTTCCTTTCAGCTCAGTGAATGACAACGTTTACCTGCATTACTCTCTTTCAGTCTTTTTTAGTGGTTTATACATGTTACTTTAAGGAATAAATGTATAATATTGGTATCAATGTGTTTAATCATTTAATACCTTTTTCAGAATGATGCATTATTTATTTTGAAGTTGCTGGTTAAGTAAAAAGAAAGTTTAAAAAAACTGTACCTGAATGACATTTCAGGCTTGACTGTGTGTATAAATACACAGACCAATGAGAAAAAAAATAGATCACCTTTAAAACATTAAGCTTTTAAATGGAAAACAACTAAGGCAAAAGAAAATAAACCATCTTATGGGTTTACGAATGTATCTTTAATGCCATTTTACCTGCATACAGATTTATTATTGTTGTGATCACTTAAAAACTGGTTAGGCCTGTAAAACACTTACTGGAAGGTTTGTTTGCTTGATAAGATTCACTGCTTCTCGACTGTGTTAGTTTATGTGAGGAATGTGACCTTCTTGTAATCTCCTGTTTTCACACTTGTTTCCGTTGGCACTTGGTTTTGTTTGATAATTAGTCTCGGCTGTTTTTATGTAAGTTTATGTACGTTTTTCCGTGTTAAAGTTTATTTATTAAAGTTTTAGGACCCTTTCATCAAGGCTTTTGTAGTGTGGGCCCGTGCACCACCAGTTTGTGAAAATATGTTTACACTATCTCCAACCGTATCTCTTAACTGTTTTGCAGTGGGAGTACATTTTCAGAAATAGTTCTATCCTTGTGTTTAAATGCAACTTTAGGGTTGATTGTATTTAGTCTGGCTGTCAAGTAACAGAGCGAACTGTCAAAACAAATAAGAATCAGAAAAAATCTGATAATAAAAAAGATCTAAGATTTAAAAACTACAATCTTCAACCGTTAACGCAATTATCATAATTTCAACAAATTCTGAACCTTAGAAAACCAGCTTTGCGCTGCTATGAAACACTGTACAGTAGGGAAATGCTTGAATAATTTAGAGCTATTTTCTTACATGAAGCAAATCATAGTCATTGTCTACAGTGAGCTCCAACTTGTATCCACAAAGATCTCCTTCAAACCAAAAGTTGTTTAATGGTCTGTTGTTTTTATGTAGATTTCAGGACATTTGACTTTTTTGAGAAGAGTTGCCTTTCTCATACCGTACAAGAAATGTGAAGGTTTAAAACACTGATAATCCCCTCAATTAGATAACACCTGTTGTTAAACTCTACACAAGAAATTCAACAACTACATTTTACATGTCTTTAGCTACTTATCTGTTTCTTTTATCTTACTTGAGTCCTGGTTACACAATCACCAGCAGTATTTTTGTTTGTGCAGCATTTAATGGTATTCAACAATGGGAACATTTTTTTACTTTTTCTTCAAGGCTGGTTTAGAAATGAAGAGGAAACCGTAAAGCAAACCTTCCACATGAGCAAATCAGAATCCAAATGTAAAACAGACCCATTAACAACAAACCAGGGCTTTTAAGGATTTGCATGTTTGTTTTGGTGGCAACTATGGTAAATAACCTTGAATATATTTAATGGAAATATGAAAATATTCCACTGAAGATGACTGTGTTCTTTCCAAATCACAATCAGGTCAGTGTCTGCCTGCTTATCTGGCTGTGGATACATGTCAAATTCAAATTATTTAAAACACATTTGCAAGATTGTTTAAAGTATTGTACAATAAAAAGAAGACACTTAACAAAGAGAAGAAGTGAAATCTTGTTACTGCAGTGGGCAAACTTATGCTGTCGATGTATTTCAAGAAAAAAAGCTCAGTGATCAAAACAAGAAAGCTTTAAAGAAGATGTTAGATAAGCCTGACAGCTTTTGAGCTAAAGCCTATAATACTCACAAAATAAAAAAACAAAGAAGTTATTAGTACTATAGACACAATGTACATAATTGTATTGATTAAAGTAAAATCAGCATCTCATTCTACGGGAATACTGTGATTTCTATAAGTCCAGATATATAATTCAAAGCTGCATAAGTCAAATATACTTACTCCATCTATGGCTTCAAAATGCACTTAGTATAGGAGCACATTTTGTTTTTGTCTTCATTTACTTTTTTCAGTCATCTATAGAAAAACTTGAAAGTAAATTGCCACACATGCACAGATGTAAAGTACGGAGTGGACTCTGTCCTTAAAAACCCCGACAGCCCTGCCATACTGTGATTACTTCAATTGTAATGCGACCTTCTCCAGATTTCTTTCAATTCTAACATTAGCTTTTACAGTTTCCTGATACTCGTTCAAAACATTTTTTCAGGTTTTTGAAAGTACAAGCTGATAGCTGAATTCCTGTTTGTCTGCTTTGCTTAGATAAAAAATGCAAAATGTAATTGTCCTGCAGAAGTAAAGGTCAGTCAACATGCTAATGCATTTTAAATCATACAAAAATGTGAGTTTTGCTAAAATTTCTAACAACTCTGTCCCTCTCAGTGTCTTTGTACTAATGTGTGACTCTGGTACTGTATTTTTCAATTAAAGAAACAACAATAAATCAGGATCAGGAAAAAAGAAAATGTAGTTTGAAGAACCTTGTAGTTATATACAAACTACAATCAGCGTACCCCAAGCTCCCTGCTCCGCTCCATTCTGATGCATCCATTTGTAGACGACTAGTTTCATCAACGTCTTGGTTTTGCACGTATTACGCTGACATCTGGCTGAAAATAATACTTCTGGATAAATCCAGTTGTTCTCAGCATTTTTGTTGCACGGGTAATCCTAGGTTGGGGGTGTCTGTAAGACAGCGGGAAAGCGTGTAAACAAGAGCATGATAGGAAATCAGGGTGGGGTCACTACACACCAATGGTCCCACCCAAAACACAGAGGTAAATTTCTAATGAACTCCTGCCACTATGCAGAAACTTTGTTCAAGAAACGACGGAGGATTTTTTTTTTGTCATTTTGGCGAAAAAACACAGAATCATAATTAAAAAACTACTGGGAACGCTTTTAAAATAGATCTTATGATAGATCAAAAGAGGATTGGAGTGGGTCTTCAAATTAATAGCAGGTTTGCCTTCCAAACAACCACAAAAATTCAGACAACAAAATGAAAGAGATAAGATACTCTTGGCCTATTCTACTCCTCCTGGTGCCAGAGTTGGCAGTGCCTTGTGGTTTTAGTCACCAAAAGAAGTGTACTACAATTTCCTGCCCCCCATCCCATGTATTTGTTTAGTACTGCACTTTCAATTGGGTCTTCACCTACACTTTTCCCTGACAAAAGCATATGTATGAATTGAATTGTGGTTGTGCCGTGGTGCAAAGGTAGAGGCCTCTTATCAGAAATAACCCCTGGCAACACTGACAGTGAACAAATGATTTAAAACAATTTTTAAAAGAGGTCAAATGAAGCAAAGTGATCCGAGGGGCTGTGAAAAGAAGAAAAGGCAGAGAGAAAGCAAGACGTTCTTCCAAAAGTACTGGAAGACAGAAAAACACATAATAAAAAAACTCTTACATTTTTTTTCTTTTGCCCTCTTTTGGAAAACCTGACAAATACAAGAAAAAATGACCGCATTTAATAAATGCAAAGTTTTCCAAGAAAAAAAATAATTTGTGTAGTATAAAATACATTTCTTAAGTATTTAAATATAGTTTAAACGGGATAAAAAATATTACATTGTGTATGTCCAGCTAAAAGTTGGTTTGAACTGAACTGAGTTATTTATATACACAGTAAATATAATACAGTTACACCATTTTTATCTAACCAAATAATGGAACTGTGAAGAGGTAAAATAATGTACCAAAAAGTTACATTTGTGTTTCTAAGACATTTTTATTTAAAAGCAATTAAAACTCCACAATTCAGCAGATTTAGATTAATGAGAAAACCCTAAACCCACATGAAGAATACATTTATTTAAAGAGTCATTCCATTGATAATTGTGTTTTTCACATGTACTTATAGCATTTTTCATGATGGAGAACATGTATGAAAAATTAAGATTAAAACTGTATTTCTGAGTATTTCTTTTACAAATTGTAGTAAGTCAGGAGCCGATGAAGAAAAATGCTGTTTCAAAAAAACTTGCAGTTGTTCCACAAAAACTAGAATTAAAAAGGCCACAAGCTCCCTGCTCTGCTCCATTCCAATACATTCAATTGCACACAAATAGATCCATGTACGTCTTTGTTTTCCTCGTTTGAGTTGCCATCTGCATTAAAACTTTACAGCTGGATAGCTGGTAAAGTTCGCTCAGGGGTTTAAAAAATAAATGTGTCGTCTGGAAGCTAGTGGCACAGAGTGTAAACAAAGGGATGATGGGAAAATGTGTACCGGCTTACACTTTGCCAGAAGTCTCAAAACTCACAACTCAGAGGGAAACGTTTCAGTAACTCCTGCAGCTCTGCAAAAACTATGTCCTAGAAAATGACAGTTTTTTTGTTTGTTTTTTGTGTGTGCTAAAAACGGCATTAAAGGACCACTGGAAACACTTTTAATTATATCTTGATGACTGGAGTGAGGCTTTAGAGCAGGGATGGCGAACACGCGGCTCTCGAGCCGCATGCGGCTGTTGGCCAATGAGTGTGCGGCTCTTTGCGGCTCATCATATTTTCGATATAATGTGACGACCCTGGGGTTAGCCCCGCCTTCAGCCCCTAAGACTCATGGGAAGTGGGGAATCTTGGGTGAAAACCACAAGTGAGAGGGCTGGAAGCAGAAGTCAGATGCATGCTGTTTGTCTGTTAGTGTGTGTTTACATAAATGGGCGTAATGTTGGTTAAGGAGATAATGATTTTCTGAGTACCTCTTCCCTGACGCTGTCAGTTAATTAGCAGCGTACCTCTTGCTTCCCTGATACAGTTACGTACCAGCTGAGTTGTTACAATACTGTGCCTCATTACGCTCGACTTGGTAACCCTGGGTTAATGCACGTGCACGTCATGTACATAAAGACATTCTCAATGGATCGCAGATTTCCGGAGTCACCATGGAAACGCGTAGAGAAAAAAAGAAGCGCTACACTTCAGTGAGACGGAGTCAGAGATTATAATGAGGACGTATGAAGATTGTACGTCCATCAAAAAAGTAATACTGCTGCATCTGCAAAAGAAAGCGTTTTTTATCTATCTATCTATATACCCAGGCTGTGTCCCACCAAGGTGGGGTAGCCTAGACAGGGCACACAATTTTAACTCCCTCCTTCTCTTCCCCAAACCCTCCTCCTTCAGTGTGTGTGAGTGCGTGTGTGTGTGTGTGTGTTTGTGTGACTGGTCTAGGCCTGGTCTAAGCCACACCACACTGCACCAGGGTCAGCTGCACAGTCCAGTGTGGGCACCTCCACAGCAGGGCCTCAGCCAAGGCTGGTTTCCCCTTGCCACTTCATACCAAGACCAGACCTCTACCACACCCATCCATTCATTCATACACAAACTCTCTCCACCCATCCCTGTCCTGAGCAGCCTCTCTACCCTGCACCACAGTCATCCCTCTTGCATTTAGCGCTCTTTATACACCCTCTGTCCATCCCATTCGCGGTCTTCCTCTCATTCTCACACCACTCACATCAGATTCATATACCTTTTTCACCAATCGCTCCCTTTCCATTCTTTCAACATGTCCAAACCATCCCAGTGCCTTTTGCTCTACTCTAAAAGCCAACTCTCGCATCACACCAGTTCTCTCTCATATTTCCTCATTTCTCACACGATCCATACGCGTCACACCACACATACTCCTCAAACATTTCATCTCAGCTACATTCAGCTTCCTCTTTTCCGCCACTTTCAGACTCATGTTTCAGCCCCATATAACGCTGCAGGCACCACCACACCCTCATACAATCTCCTTTTCGCATCCTTTCCCAGTGACCTACATTCAAACACTCTCTTCATTCCCCCCCATATCTTTCATACTTCGTTCATTCTAAACTCTACTTCTCCCCCTATTCCACCATCCACACAGACACACGACCCCAACTACTGAAAACACTCTACCTCTTCCAACAACTCCCCATTTAATGCCACAGTCAATCTACGTTCACCCTTTAACCTCGTACACCTCATCACTTTACTCTTTTCCACATTCACTCTCAACTTACTTCTGTCGCACACCCTTCCAAACTCCTCAACCAGACGTGCCAAGCTCTCTTCTGAGTCAGCCACTAGTGCAGTATCATCCGCAAACAGCAACTGATTCACACTCCATTCGCTGCCGTCAGTATTCACCATGCTCACACCCGTACCCAACACCCTTTCATTCACCTCTTTTACCACACCATCCATATACACGTTAAACAACCACGGAGACATCACGCATCCCTGACGCAGACCAACCCTCACAGGAAACCACTCACTCATGCAATTTCCCACTCTCACACACGCTCTACTGTTTCTATAAAAACTCTTCACACCTTCCAACAATCTACCATTAATACCATACATACTCAACCCAACCCACAACGCCTCTCTATCAATCCTATCATATGCCTTCTCTAAATCCATGAATGCCCAAAACACCTCCCTCCCCTTAGCCAAAAACTTTTCACACACCTGTCTCACAACAAACACCTGATCCACACACCCTCTACCTCTCCTGAAACCACACTGCTCTTCACCAATCATACACTCAGTCCTCTCCACTACCCTATTAATCAGCACTCTCCCATACACTTTGCCTACAACACTCAACAGACTAATACCCCTAAAACTACCACATTCGTACTTATCACCCTTACCCTTGTACAGAGGAACCACACACACACTCATCCAATCAAGCGGCACCTGCCCGTTTGCAAAACACACATTCAACAATCTCACTAACCACTCAATCACGATGGCTCCACCACACTTCAGGCATTCCACAGCACACCCATCCACACCTGCAGCCTTTCCTACTTTCAACTTTCCCACAGCTTGCTCAACTTCCTCTCCCGTGATCAATGCTTTATTCAACTCTCCCAATACATTCAGTCTACTTTCCCTTCCATCCATCCCAATCACAGCATCCCGATCGTCCTCCGCATTCAACAGCCTCTCAAAATCCTCCGCCCATCTTTTCCTTACTGCATTTCCCTCATTCAGCAACCTTCCATCCTCTGTTTTCACTTTCTCCTCCCTCCCCGACACTCCCTTTCGCACCCTTTTCACCTCCTTCCAAAACATTTTCTTGTTCTCTCGAAAATTGTCAGTCAACTGTCTGCCACACCTTTCGTCCGCAGCCACTCTTGCCTCACGCACAGCTCTCTTAGCATCCCTTTTCTTCTCCTTATAACACTCATAACTCCCTGTCCTTTCTCTGCAGCCATACTTCGTACGCACATCTCTTCTCAGCTACAGCCAACCTGACATCCTCACACTACCATTCACTTCCCGTTCTTACACCACCCCCAACACGTCTCACACCACACACTTCCTCTGCACATCCAACCACTGCACTCTTGAACTGTTGCCATTCTTCCTCCACTCCAACAACCATTTGCTCCTTCACCATATTCCACTTGCCACCTAATTCCTTCTGATACTCACACATTTTCTCTGTGTTCTTCAAAACACTCACTCTCACAACTTCTCTTGCATCCCCACTCTTTCTCGATGACCATGGCATACCCACACGCAACCTTCCTTCCACCAAATAGTGATCAGACATACCTCCACTCTCTCCCCTCCTCACACTTACATCCAGCAATCTACTACATGCAACCTTTGAAACCACCACATAATCCATCAGTGCTTTATCAATCACTCTTCCACCACTCTGCCTCCCCCACGTATACTTATGGATCTCTTTCTTTCTGAACCATGTATTCCCAATCACCATCTCTCTTTCAGTGCACATTCCTATCCTATTTTCTCATCACCCACTCTAGCATTCAGATCTCCCATCAGCACTACATTCACATTTGCTCCAAATCCTTGCAAGCACTCATCCAAGTCGTTCCAGAAAGTCGCTCTCTCCTCTTCATTCTTCTCACTGCCAGGACCATATGCACTCACGAACGCCCACAACTCCTTCAGAAATTTCACTTTCACCCACATCAGTCTTGGTGAAACCTCCTTCCATTCAACCACACACCGTCTCACCTCACAGCTTACCAGCAAAGCCACACCTTCTCTTGCTCTCCCACTCTCTACACCAGACATTCTCCCACTCACACTTCCAAACACACACTCACCCTTCCCTTTCATCTTTATCTCACTCAGTGCTAACACACTCATTCTGCTCCTTCCAAACATCCTTCCAATCAGATCTCTTTTGCTTCCATCCGTACTACACCCCTGCACATTCAAGGACCCAATCTTAAGGGTTTGGGGAGGTAGCCTCCCCTTCCCAACTCTGCCCTGTCCGTATTTAGGAATCTAGTTACAAAGGAGAGGATTCCCAGTCCTCTCGCTCCGTCCCTTTTAGTCGCCTTTTACGACACGCAGGGAATACGTTGGTAGTATTCTTTTTGACCCCTAACCACAGGGCACAGCGTTTCTGCTTGCAGAAAAAGAACAGAGAAAGTAAACGCACACGTTTCTGATCTCATTTCTATTTTCATTGTGACGCACATATATATAACTTATCCAATTTTGCCAACTTAAATGAAGGACTTCTATTGGTAACAAGTAGTTGAGTTAAATTTATTCAACCTAATTTCTCACGTCTGTAAAACTAAGATTGAGCCAGCAGATATAGTCATTTTTATAACAATAAAAAGAAAGAACAGACTTAGACTATTAGCACGCATTCAATTCTCCAACATAGTCATTGCTCCATTCATCAGTAGGGGTGCTATATAAATTCATCATCCTCTCCCTCCCTCTCACTCATTGTGCAGAGACATAAGCAAAGTAGGACAAAATAACTCGGCAAAACACAGTAAAACAGCTAAAGAAGTAAACATATTTGGTCAAAAACCCACACGTAAACCCAAATCCATCCAGACAGTCAAAGGGAATGGTATCCCACATAATGAAAGTAAAAGAACTGTCTGATAACTATGCGCTATTTTTAGTCTGACTTAACAAAACAAAATGATTTCTCTTAACTGAAGCAAATAATTAAGTTAGATCAACAATGTAAAAAAGTTTATTTTTCCAACATCCATATGTGGTCTTTTCACCCTCTTATAGTGGAAAAAGTATTATCTGAGCTTCTTCATCCATTAAATCATCTTTAAATGGACACACCATGCTGCTTCACCTCTCTGAAAACAAATAAATCTTCAACTAAACCTGCTCCAGACCAGGTTATGTTCAGAGCACGAGTTGCCATGGCAACTTGATATATCCTGAAACATACCTCCATTTCTGGAACCGAAAGCTGAGGTTGTCAACTTCCTTAGCCACAAACTTACCGTGGGAGCTAGCATAACCTGCTTTCTGGAATACCCCCCAAAAGGATGCTCTGTCCAGATGTTTGTATATTTGTTGGTGTAAGAGTCATTGAAAGATGAATAATGTTGTTACAAAGAATTACCAGTTAAATGCTGTTGGATGAATGGTGAAATATTCAGTTTTTATCATCATAAAGCTGACTTCAGAGGAGTCTCTCCAGCATCAACCTCACCGCATGTTATTGAGTAGTTGTGTGTGTCAGAGAGAGGCAGAGAAAAGATGGAGATAGAGAGCAAGAGAGAGAGTGTGTGTGTGTTTGTATGTATGAGATGAGAGAGAGGTGCCTGTGTGTGTGTGAGGGGGTCTCTGACCTCCAGGGTAGTCTCTGTGTTAACTCTGGCTAAGCTGCGTTAGATGTGAGTGTTGAGGGTGGACACTTTCCTTAAAATAAACACAAGTACAATACTTGCTGTTGTGTTGTAGGGAGAGGAGTGTGTTATAGAAAGTAATACAGGTTTAATTGTGTGTTTGTGTGTAAGTCTTGGCAGGTCAGTGTGTGGTGTGGCTCTTTGACTCTCACAGTGAAAAAATTTGGCTCTTGGTGTCAAACTTGTTCGCCACCCCTACTTTTGACGATAAAAGTCATTGTAATATTCAGACTAAGAAATCCTTTATTAGGTATATTAAAATGTTTTTAAACCACTGGATAATCAAGAAGTAAATAAAATACTTACAAAAATACATTTATAGTGATTTGTGTGTTATGTGATTTAATTTTACACAAAATTGTAATTTTTAAAAGAATTTCTATAAGAATATATTAATGCAATACACAAAAATGTTAAAACCAAACAAAAACATTGTAAAGTTGCAAAAACAAATTATGTAATCATGTCATAAGGAGGTTTCAGATTTTAGTAAAAAAAAAGTCAAAATTAATCTTGAAGCAAACAAGAAGAGTATGATGGAATGCATTTTGTTATTTTGACATTTAGAGCATCATTCAGCTTTCTTTCTGAAGCACTTTACATTTTTTAAACAATATTTATTCATTGAGCTCTTTTATAATAGGTGGCTCAAATGCTGTGAATAAAGACGTAAATAAAATTGTACTCCTCATGCAACTCCTGAAACTCTTCAAATACATACAAGCTTTATCATAACACACACCAGTATCTAAATAGACATTATAAGACTCATAGTTTGTTCCATACACTCTCCATGTTTTGTTTTCTTCAAAGAAAAAGCTCTTCCTGTTGTCTCACGGTTTGACAGATTTTACTTTTACAGACAACGAATTTGGTGAAAGTCCATACGTTTGCAGAAACTACACAGAAAACACACACAAAACACATGAATTTTAATAGTGCATAAAAGTATATCCAAGATATAAATATATGTCTATTGAGATCTGTTGTTTGCAGTTTTAAGAAAAGTAAGTAGAAGTGTTACCTCTTCAATGACGCTCAGCATTTCAGCTTCAGTCATCTCACCAAGAGATTCAAGTTCCATGTCCAGTCCAACTACGTAGTCTGATTCACAAACAAATAAGATCTTTTTAGGTCACGAATATGTTATAGGAGCGACACAGCTAAATGAAATGTTTACATCAACAGTTGACTTACTAGGCCCTTTGGTTGTTGAAGATTTTTTGTAAAGCAGTGAGGAAATAAAAGAACAGCAATAGTCAAAACTTTAATGACATCGCACAGTATCCAACTTAAAATATTCTGATTACGAACAACCCTGGTGGAGGGTTTTACAAAACAAAACATACTTTACTTTTTTGTGTTTAGAAAGTGTCTAGTATTTATTGAAGAAATCGTTTGAAGTAAACATGTATATTCAATATTCCTCTCACCCATGGATGAGGCCGAGGATGGTTATGTTGTCAGCATATTTTATAACAGTGGTGTTGTTCTGTGCAGCTGTGCAGTCATGTCTGTACAGAATAGGCATTTCTGAGGTTGCTGTAGCTTTTATCCAGAATTATACTTCCCCTAGTGGGAAAGTTGAAATACTGAGGGAACTTTGGAATAATTTTCCGGAGATCACAGTGATTAAAGTCCCCAAGCACAACAATAGCAGCATCCGGATATGAGTTTTCATGTTTGTTAATCATGTTCTGTAATTTCCTTAGTGAATTGTCCTCGTTAGTTGAGGGTGGTTTATACACCATGCTCAGAATGATGCACTGCAGTTCTCTGGGCAGGTAAAACGGCCTGCACTTGACTGATATATTCCACATCTTCTTAACACGACTGTGATATTACTGTATTATCGGTGCTGTAAGACTGTTTAACGAAGATTGCAATTCCTCCGCCTCAGGTTTAGCTGCTGTCGGTCGCGTTGCGATCGGCTCGATAAACAGCATAGCCTGCCATGTTATGGCTTCGTCTGGGGTTTGTGATCCGAGCCAAGTCTAGACTCCTAAGTCTGTCTAATAAGATGGTAAGATGGTTTATTTTCTTGTGTCTTAGTTATTTTCTATTTTAAAGCTTAATCATTCATTCCTGTTGCATTTTTTATGTAGTTACTTTTTATTTAACAAGCAGCTTCATTTTTGAATGGAAATGAAAGGTATCTGGCCGTTCTCCTCTGACCTCTGGCATCAACCAGACATTTCTGCCACCCACAGAACTGACACTAACTTGATAATTTCTCTTTCTGGGAATATTCTCTGTAAACACTAGAGATGGTTGTGGTTGAAAATCCCAGCAGATCTGCACTTTCTGAAATACTCACCAGGGCTCGTTAGGCACCAACAACGATGACACGTTCAAGGTTAAATCATCTTTCTTCCTCACTCTTATTGTTTCCCCACACCAGGCAAATGGTTCTCTTAACGGGTCTATTTGGTCTCTCCAAATCCACTGTGAAAACTGCATATACAAACATGACTTCTTTGACAATGAACATACATTGTAAACAGACAGTTAAAACAAATGAATAAATCACCTCGTTGGCTGCATGCCGAGATGGGAGTTAGTCTTAATGTCCTCTCATCCACATCTGGGATTCTTTGCATACAAACCTGGTGCTTCTGCTTCCAGCTTCTCTCTTCTCTGTCCGTACAATGTGGGCTAAGCAAGGTCAGCACTTCCTGTATTTTCAAAATAAAATTACCTTCAAAATAAACTTCTCATAACTTAACCAACATTTGTCAAACAAAACACAACAGACTAACAAATAACTGTTACACTTATGCTCGGCTTGAACCAGAGATCGAGGCAACAACAGAGTTTTTGGAAAAAAACAACTTAATAACCATTTCCTCACATGAAGCGAATGATTGTCAATTCAACATTGACAATCATTTTCTTCAAATTAAAAGTTCTTAAAAAAATGTTGTTTTTATGTAGATTTCAGAAAATTTGGGTTTTTCAGAAAACAAAGTGGACAAGTCAACGGGGAAAGCAAATAATTATATTCTTTTAGATTAAATGCCATAACACGACCATTAGATCCCAGCCATTGTTAAACTCTACACAAGAAGTTCAACAACTAAATCTTTGTGCTTTCAGATTCATATCTTTTCCTCCAAACGTGCTTAAATCCTGGTTGCACAAACACCAGCATTATTTTTTGTTTGTGCAGAATTTACGGGTATTCAACAAAGAGCAATAATTATGGCCCGCAGCAGTCACAACTGCAAGGACCATATTGTAACTGCTACGAGGGTCGAACCCTCAAAAAGTCCAAAACGTCAAAAAAACGCGTCAAAACGCCAAAAAATGGGGTCAAAAGTCGGCCAAAGCACAAAACAAGTCGACAATTGTGTAACGCAACAAAAAAAAACACACAAACGCACAACACCAACGCACAAACGACAAAATTGTAGTCGCAAAAATGACGACAAAAACACGAAAAAGCCCCAAAAAGCCCTCAAAGGACGAGTTTAAAGCCAAAAAGACATGCCCAGCCTATAGTAAAAGACAGGCCGCATTGAAATACATAGGAAACACCCTGGGGAAAAAACTTCTTATTGTTTTTCGATCGTTTCATTATTATTATTATTATTATTCCGCTTTCTTATCGCGCCTTTGAGCTCAAATTTGACCCCCTCCACATACCCGAAAACTCACCGAAATTGGCACACACCTAGGATAAATTGAAAATGAATTTTTGGCAAAGAGAACGTCACCCCCCCCACAATGATGACATCACGGCGAGCGTTCCCGTCAAAAAAATGAATGGGCCGAAAATCGCTTATGGGGCCAAAAAAAAAATTTTTGAAATACAGTTACGAAACCAAAACACACTTGTTGGAGATATCCCAAAAAAGTTATGAAATCATTATGGGATGGCCACACGACCTACGGCTTGGCGGCCATTTTGTGGCGAACTTTGAGAAATGGCGATTTTCGTGTTTTTTGACAATATGGGAAAACGACACTTTTGTTAGAGCGATTTTCACGAAATCGGATACAGATGCCAACAGCTTAATTCTACAAATACCAGAGAAGTTTCGTTGACCTTTGACCTTGGGAAGGGGCGACCATCTTGAATTTTACAAAAAAGCACCTTTAGTAACGGATACAAACGAAAACTCGTCCTAGGGATTTTCATCGATCGTCTTGAAAGTTCTCGGGCATCAATGGCAAGCTACTGTGGACAAAATGTTGGAATTAGAAGTTGTAGAATTTGAACGGCGTGCGCGTGGCGAATTCGCAACCGTCACGATTTTAGCTAGCTCGCACATTTTTTATCGGAATGTCTTGAAAATGAAATATGCGATTTCCTGGCCCGCACTGAACAAAACGATGTCACATACGACAAAATCGATAAAGAAATGTGGCCGTGGTAAGCAAAAAACGATCGCAAAAAAAAGTGCTGACTCGGCAAAAAAAAATTTTTTTTCGGATTTTATTTTTAAGAATCGGCTAACGAAACCCAGATAACTTTGTTGGATATATCCAATCAAACTTTTGAAATCATTACGTGATGGCAACACGACCTATGGTTTGGCGGCCATTTTGTGCCAAAATCGGCCATTTTGAGATTTTCGTGTTTTTACACAATATAGAAAAATAAATTTTTTTTCGAGCGATTTTCACGAAATTTGACTCGCATGTCCCTAGCGCAAGTCTTCAATCACCTCTGGAGTTTCGTCGACCTTTGACCTCGGGAAAAGGCCGCCATCTTGAATTTTCTATAAAAAACACCTTTACCACCGAATTCAAACGTAAACTTGTCGTAGGAATTTTCAACGATCATCTCGAAACTTTTTGGGCATCAATGGCAAGCTACTGTGGAAAAAATGTTGGAATTAGAAGTTGTAGATTTTGAACGGCGTGCGCGTGGCAAGCTAGCAAAGTGGCGCACTGTTATAACTCCCATGCCTTTCAATACAATACAGTGAAAATTGAATGCTTTCATTTATGCCTGGATCTGAATACATTGAAAAACACTGGACAAGGACATATAAGGAATGTGGGCGTGGTTAGCATAAAACCACTGTTGCTAAGGACAACAAAAAGTTTACTTTTCCCGATTTGTCCGAAACTGACGTCAATCCGTTCGTCCTCCCGAGGCAAACAAAACATAAAATGGTTGCTATGGAGATAAAATTAACAGAAAAGCGGCCATTTTGAAAAAAAGTGGGTTTTTTGTCAACTCATGACATGTAGCTTTCACCAATGGAGCAATGTGTTTTTCTGAGTAAGTTAATGATGCTGATCGCTATGCTAGCAGTTTTAGCCCTGTTAGCATAGCTAGCATAGTTAGCATAATTAGCATCTTAAACAATGTGTTTTTTTGAGTCAGTTGATGATGCTGATCGCTATGCTAGCAATTTTAGCCACATTAGCATAACTAGCATAGTTAGCATAATTAGCATTTTAGGTAATGTGTTTTTCCGAGCCAGTTGATGATGCTAATCGCAATGCTAGCACTTTTAGCCACATTAGCATAACTAGCATAGTTAGCATAATTAGCATTTTAGGTAATGTCTTTTTCCGAGCCAGTTGATGATGCTGATCGCAATGCTAGCACTTTTAGCCACATTAGCATAGCTAACATATTTAGCATAATTAGCATTTTAGGTAATGTGTTTTTCCGAGCGAGTTGATGATGCTGATCGCTATGCTAGCAATTTTAGCCACATTAGCATAGCTAGCATAGTTAGCATAATTAGCATTTTAGGTAATGTGTTTTTCCAAGCGAGTTGATGATGCTGATTGCTATGCTAGCACTTTTGGCCACATTAGCATAGCTAGCATAGTTAGCATAATTAGCATTTTAGGTTATGTGTTTGTCCGAACGAGTTGATGATGTTGATCGCTATGCTAGCACTTTTAACCAAATTAGCATAGCTAGCATGATTAGCATAGTTAGCATTATTAGCGTATGCAGATTTTCTATCCCTCATCAAAGGTGGGCGGTGAGGGCGGTGAGGGCGGCGGTGGTGCGTAGAGTTGGGCGTGGAAGGCGGGTTGCGTCTGCGGGCCATACAACGCCGCTTGCGGCTTTAATTTTTCTTTCTCCTTAAGGCTGATTTCAAAATGAAAGTAAAACCTTCAAGCAAACCTTCTACATGAACAAATCAGATGCCAAATCCTCTGCATGCTTTTTTCTTGTGCCAACTTTGTTAAACATCCTTGAACGTGTTTCTTGGAAACTTGAAAACATTCCATTGAAATGGTAGCTGTGTTCTGTCCAAATTACAGTCAGTTCAGTGCCTGTCTGCATGTCAAATTCAAATTTCTACCCCATAAACACAGGATTCTTAAACAAAGAGAAAAAAGAGAGTTAAAACCTTTTTTAACAAACTGTGCTTTACTGTGAATTATGAAAAAAAAGCTCAGTGATCAAAACAAGGAAGCTAAAAAGCTGATATTAGCCTGAGAGCTTTTGAGCTAAAGCCGTAATTGAAAATAAAAAAACAGTGTTTTCTTGATCACATATATGCTCTTTTAGCTGCAAAGTGTTTGATTAGGTTCTGAGCTGACTACTAGGTATGTTCTGCTTTTAATGACGATTTTCAATCGAGTAGCAGTGTTTCTTAGCTAATACCCTAGGGCGGTTCAGTCAATTAACTCACCTGCTCAGCGTCCTATTTAAGCCAGGTGCGCAGGCGTTCATTCTCTTTTTTACCTTCAGCGCTCATTCTTCGCCCCGCCCTCCTCCCCGGCTTCCACCTGTGGGCTCCGTAAAGGGGGGGTTTTGTTACCCGAAAGTTTTATGGAAATCTCTCATGGAATTGAACGGAGCCTTATGCCAAACCAAAAGTTGTGAATGCCAACTAAAGTATGTGGAAAATGTCAAATAAATATTTCTTACTGCAAGAGTTGTCTGACTGAAATAGAAAAACGCGGTGACATTCCTGGCCTGCAGCAGTAAAGCAAAAAAATCTAGTTTTACAACAAATAGCTTTGCTAAAATATCCAACAACTCTGTTCCTGCTGCTGTCCCCCTCAGTTTCTTTATGTTCTTAATGAGTAAGTCTTCTTGTTCAACTATTGTAAGAGTTTTAGTAAATGTTGATCATTAACTAAGAAACGTCTTTCAAGATGACTTGCTCTTGGTGCTGCCTCGTTTGTTGGGCTTTTTTCCGCTCAATTTTTGCTGACTGAAACAGATTTTCACCTAAAACTAGATGACAAATACTTGACCATAGCATAAAGAATGCTCATTGAACTTCAACACATGGCAGATTGTTGAAACAGAAACTCTCCCATGATGGTGAAGCAGCTCAGTGATGCATGGACAGTCTACACCCACACAAACAATCTTCAGCTGGTCTGACTGCTTTAGTGCTAAAAGAGATAACATCAAATGTTAAATCAGGACAGATAAAAAAAATCAGTATAGTAGCTTCCTTGGCCCGGCAGCCCTCTCTCCACACAAAGACAGGGATCCCTGAGTTCTCTGACAAGACCAAGAGCCGAGGATCTCATCACATCTGAGCCTGGGGGGTGTCCGTGTCCCTGTGGTTTGGGTTCTGGTGCTTGCCCTTGAGCGCCGGCCTTCTCCAAAATTCCAACTGTGTGTGAGCCCTGCATTGCTCTCTCCTGGACCAACCATGGGCTGGGTGGGTGGCTGCCTGGAGCGTGGGGCAGGTCTCCTTTGGGGGGGGGTCCTGGCTCTTGCATGGGGTTGGGGTGGGGGGATGCTCAGAACTCCTGGGTGGTTGTAAGCTGCTCGTCTGGGGCTTGGGATGCTCTCCTGGCGTCAGGCCCCACTTGGGCCCTCCTTGCGCGGTGGGGGGGCTGCTCTTCTTGTTGGGCTGGGAGCTTGCACTCTCTGTCCCCCTATGCCTCCCTGCTCTCTGGCATTTGGGGCCAAAGCATGAGGTTGGGAATCTAATGAAAGGGATCATTATTGAAGATGTCGTAACTACAGAGTAACTTCTCCATAGTTACTGATTTCATTTTACATATTTTGGATGTTGCTGTGATTGGTGTCCAGAATGAGCTTTCTGATATTGTCGTGAGCCCTTTCATCCCCTGTAGGTGGAGACCTGGCCCCCACCATCAAGTTAAAATGCTGCTTTTGCACTTAGTGCTTAAAAACTGGCTGATAAAACATAAAAATTGGTGTGTTACGCCCGGTTATTCGAGCATAACCCTATAAGGATTTTTATAGTTGAAGCTCTTGATGTAACCAATTTAAGGCAAGGCAAGTTTATTTGTACAGCACTATTCGTACACAAAGTAATTCAAGGTGCCTCATGAAACAGAAAAATGCATTCAAATCACAATACATCATAGAAATAATCAACGTAAAATTTACTTTAAAAGAAAAGATAAAATTAGAAAATTGGTTTAAAAAGAAAGAAAGGAAGGAAAGAAAAGTGCAGATAGGACCTTTCAGTCATGTACACGGCTAAACAGAAATGTTTTAAGTCCAGATTTGAACATGAACACAGAAGAGGCCTGTTTTACGACCTCAGGGAGGCTGTTCCAGATTTTAGCTGCAGAATATTGAAACGCTGATTCCCCTTGTTTAGTTCTGACTCTAGGAATCAACAGGAGGCCGGACCCTGAGGTCCTCAGAGTGCGAGATGGTTCATATGGCACTAACATGTCAGAGATGTACTTTGGTGCGTGGCCATGGAGAGACTTGTACACAAGCAGAGCTGCTTTGAATTCTATTCTTTGAGGTACAGGGAGCCAGTGCAGAGACCTGAGCACAGGACTAATGTGATCATACTTCCTGGTTTTGGTCAGGACTCGAGCAGCAGCATTCTGGATGTCACAAAGTGTGTCACAAAATGGCAGTAATGCTTAGTTTAGGTCCAAAAAGAGAGACAATTCACAAAATAAAACTGGTTCTCTAGTGAAGCTACACATACAAAACAATATGTAGTTATTATTTTAAGGGTCACTGCTAAAGGCCTCCACACAGTGACGTGCAGTGAAGTTTGAGACCAGTGAGGCATGACTGACTTAGAGCCTATACAGATCAATTTAGAATTGAGGACATTTTAAGTCCCAGCTATCATATGTCAAGTAATCAACAAACAAAATGCTTAAACATGTAGTTTCTGACTAAATGTACATGTCTTGAGACCAACTGTACAGGAACCAACAGAAAGGAATGCTTGAAAGTAGTTCTGAAGAAACCAAATCAGTCTGGAGTTCCTCCATAAAAATGCAATTTTTCCCTTGTTCCATCCCAAAATGTCCAATTTAATAAGTTTTAATGAAACAGTTTAAAGCAAAATTATTATAATTTAATTTTTTGGTATTAATTGTTTTATGGAAGCCCCTAACTGTGGGAACATTTGTTTTAGACTGCCTATTTTATGCTTTTCTTAAGCCTTTCAGAATAAACAATATCTATAAACTAGGGCTGTCAAATGATTAAAATTTGTAATCAAATTAATCAGAATTTTCAGTGGATTAATCAGGATTAATCACTTTTTGCAATTACACCTGAATCCTAACCATTTTTTTTTCCTGAAATGCATACCAAAAGATAAATAATAGGACACAGATACATAATTCTCACATTATGTCCGTTTATTAACACAGCCAAATAATTGGGGTTTAAATCAAGCTGAAACAGACTACACACCATAACGTTGTTTTGGTATATCCCATTGCTTCCTCTTTGGCATTCCTCTTAACCAGTATGTACAATTAACAGTTTTGAACAGAAAGAAAGAAATGTTGTCAAATCATAACAGTGGCCTACCACATTATTGCACAATTTGTGTCATCTGTTGTGTTTTTATGTGGAAAAAAACATGTTCAATAAAACTTTTCAAACCAAAGAACAATATTTGACCTTTTCCTCCAGTCTTTAATCCACTTGCTCAAAGTTGTCAATAACATGTTGCACTGAAACTGGCCTTTGGTTTGAACATCACCTTTCAAATCTACTGAGCTTTATTATCTTTCAGCCAGTTGCTGAGGCAAACTTTTTCACATTTTCTGAAAGTAAAGCTGTCCTTTTCTGGTTCACAATGGGACCTGCAACTGAGAAAAGCCGTTCACAGGGAACAGTGGTTGCAGGAGTGGCTAGATATTTGTAAGCTAGTGAGGCCAGCTTCTCATGGGCTCCTGAATGAGATGCCCACCACCTCAAGGGGCAGTCCTCCAGTTTAATGGTGGGCTCTGCTCTGTACCTCTGTATGGCAGGTTGGACCTCGTCATCTTCTGATTCTGAATCTGAGCCCATTTGCAGAAGGCTGATTTTCTTCCTGGGTGGCCCATCATCATGTGTCTGTGAAGACTTTCTGGGTAATTCTTGTTGCAGCATCCCTTCAAGAGTGGTCCACACCACTTCCCTGTCTGTCTTGGGCAGGCATTTCAAGTCTTTGAAACGAAGATCCAAAACTGTAGCAATCTGGAGCCATTCATTGTTGAGCTGTTCCTGATGGGATGCTAGGTCCTCCTTGAACTTGGTCTTGAATCTCACCACACATGCAGGGTCCTCATCACAGGCTTCCATCTTGAGACGCAAGTGGCAGAGAGAAGGGAGTACCACAGAACAGGAGAAATAGGCCTCTCCATCCGGGAACTCAGTTACATACCTACGCACGCAAACACACACATGCACATAGAGACAGTGTATTATTATTAGTAAAACAGTGGTAATCAACAAGTTATTATTATGGCCCGCAGCAGTCACAACTGCAAGGACCATATTGTAACTGCTACGAGGGTCGAACCCTCAAAAAGCCCCAAAACGTCAAAAAAACGCGTCAAAACGCCAAAAAATGGGGTCAAAAGTCGCCCAAAGCACAAAACAAGTCGACAATTGTGTAACGCAACAAAAAAAACACACACACGCACAACACCAACGCACAAACGACAAAATTGTAGTCGCAAAAATGATGACAAAAACACGAAAAAGCCCCAAAAAGGCCTCAAAGGAAGGGTTTAAAGCCAAAAAGACATGCCCAGCCTATAGTTAAAGACTGGCTGCATTGAAATACATAGGAAATACCCTGGGGAAAAAACTTCTTATTGTTTTTCGAATGTTTATTATTATTATTATTATGGCCCGCAGCAGTCACAACTGCAAGGACCATATTGTAACTGCTACGAGGGTCGAACACTCAAAAAGCCCCAAAACGTCAAAAAAACGCGTCAAAACGCCAAAAAATGGGGTCAAAAGTCGCCCAAAGCACAAAACAAGTCGACAATTGTGTAACGCAACAAAAAAAAACACACACACGCACAACACCAACGCACAAACGACAAAATTGTAGTCGCAAAAATGATGACAAAATCACGAAAAAGCTCCAAAAAGCCCTCAAAGGACGGGTTTAAAGCCAAAAAGACATGCCCAGCCTATAGTAAAAGACTGGCTGCATTGAAATACATAGGAAGCACCCTGGGGAAAAAACTTCTTATTGTTTTTCGATCGTTTCATTATTATTATTATTATGGCCCGCAGCAGTCACAACTGCAAGGACCATATTGTAACTGCTGCGAGGGTCGAACACTCAAAAAGCCCAAAACGTCAAAAAAAAGCGTCAAAACGCCAAAAAATGGGGTCAAAAGTCGCCCAAAGCACAAAACAACACAACAATTGTGTAACGCAACAAAAAAAAAACACACACACGCACAACACCAACGCACAAACGACAAAATTGTAGTCGCAAAAATAACGACAAAAACACGAAAAAGCCCCAAAAAGCCCTCAAAGGACGGGTTTAAAGCCAAAAAGACATGCCCAGCCTATAGTAAAAGACTGGCTGTATTGAAATACATAGGAAGCACCCTGGGGAAAAAACTTCTTATTGTTTTTGCTTCGTTTCATTTTTATTATTATTATTATTATTATTACGTTTCTTCTTTCTTACTGCGTCTTTGAGCTCAAATTTGACCCCCGCCACATACTCGAAAACTCACCAAAATTGGCACACACCTAGGATAAATTAAAAATGAATTTTCGGCAAAGTGAACGTCCCCCCCCCAAACCCGATGACATCACAGTTGGCAAAACCGTAAAAAAAATGAATGGGGCCAAAATCTCAAATGGAGCCGAATTTTTTTTTTTCAAGATACAGGTACGAAACCAAAACACTCGTGTTGGAGATATCCCAAGGAAGTTTTGAAATCATTATGGGATGGCCACACGACCTACGGCTTGGCGGCCATTTTGTGGCGAACTTTGGGAAATGGCGATTTTCGTGTTTTATGACAATATGGGAAAACGACACTTTTGTTTAAGCGATTGTCACGAAATTGGACACACATGCCACCAGCTTGATTCTACAAGTACCAGAGAAGTTTCGTTGACCTTTGACCTTGGGAAGGGGCGGCCATCTTGAATTTTCCAAAAAAAGCACCTTTAGTAATGTATACAAACGAAAACTCGTCCTAGGAATTTTTATCAATCTTCTTGAAACTTCTCGGGCATCAATGGCAAGCTACTGTGGACAAAATGTTGGAATTAGAAGTTGTAGATTTTGAACGGCGTGCGCATGGCGAATTCGCAACCGCCGCCATTTTAGCTAGATCGCACATATTTTATCGGAATGTTGTGAAAATGAAATATGTGATTCCCTGACACACACTGAACAAAACGATGCCACATACGAAAGAATCGATATAGGAATGTGGGCGTGGCAATCAAAAAACGATCGCAAAAAAAAGTGCTGACTCGGCAAAAAAAAAAAAAATTCGGATTTTTTTTTTAAGAATCGGCTAACGAAACCCAGATAACTTTGTTGGATATATCCAATCAAACTTTTGAAATCATTACGTGATGGCGACACGACCTATGGTTTGGCGGCCATTTTGTGCCAAAATCGGCCATTTTGAGATTTTCGCGTTTTTACACAATATGGAAAAATGAACTTTTTTTCGAGCGATTTTCACGAAATTTGACTCGCATGTCCCTAGCGTAAGTCTACAATCACCTCTGGAGTTTCATCGACCTTTGACCTCTGGAAAAGGCGGCCATCTTGAATTTTCTATAAAAAAACACCTTTACCATCAGATTCAACCGTAAACTCGTCGTTGGAATTTTCAACGATCATCTCGAAACTTTTTGGGCATCAATGGCAAGCTACTGTGGAAAAAATGTTGGAATTAGAAGTTGTAGAATTTGAACGGCGTGCGCGTGGCGAGCTAGCAAAGTGGCGCACTGTTATAACTCCCATGCCTTTCAATACAATACAGTGAAAATTGAATGCTTGCATTTATGCCTGGATCTGAATACATTGAAAAACACTGGACAAGGACATATAAGGAATGTGGGCGTGGTTAGCATAAAACCACTGTTGCTAAGGACAACAAAAAGTTTACTTTTCCCGATTTGTCCGAAACTGACGTTAATCCGTTCGTCCTCCCGAGGCAAACAAAACATAAAATGGTTGCTATGGAGATAAAATCAACAGAAAAGCCGCCATTTTGAAAAAAAGTGGGTTTTTTGTCAACTCATGACATGTAGCTTTCACCAATGGAGCAATGTGTTTTTCTGAGTAAGTTAATGATGCTGATCGCTATGCTAGCAGTTTTAGCCACGTTAGCATAAGCTAGCATAGTTAGCATAATTAGCATCTTAAACAATGTGTTTTTCTGAGTCAGTTGATGATGCTGATCGCTATGCTAGCAATTTTAGCGACATTAGCATAGCTAGCATAGTTAGCATAATTAGCATTTTAGGTAATGTGTTTTTTCGAGCCAGTTGATGATGCTGATCGCAATGCTAGCAATCTTAGCCACATTAGCATAGCTAGCATAGTTAGCATAATTAGCATTTTAAGTAATGTGTTTTTCCGAGCCAGTTGATGATGCTGATCGCTATGCTAGCACTTTTAGCCACATTAGCATAACTAGCATAGTTAGCATAATTAGCATTTTAGGTAATGTGTTTTTCCGAGCGAGTTGATGATGCTGATCGCTATGCTAGCACTTTTAGCCAAATTAGCATAGCTAGCATAGTTAGCATAATTAGCATTTTTAGCTTATGCAGCTTTTACTATCCCTCATCCAAGGTGGGCGGTGAGGGCGGTGAGGGCGGCGGTTGTGCATAGGGTTGGGCGTGGAAGGCGGGTTGCGTCTGCGGGCCATCCAACGCCGCTTGCGGCTTTAATTATGGCCCGCAGCAGTCACAACTGCAAGGACCATATTGTAACTGCTACGAGGGTCGAACACTCAAAAAGCCCCAAAACGTCAAAAAAACGCGTCAAAACGCCAAAAAATGGGGTCAAAAGTCACCCAACGCACAAAACAAGTCGACAATTGTGTAACGCAACAAAAAAAAACACACACACGCACAACACCAACGCACAAACGACAAATTGTAGTCGCAAAAATGACGACAAAAACACAAAAAAGCCCCAAAAAGCCCGCAAAGGACGGGTTTAAAGCCAAAAGACATGCCCAGCCTATAGGAAAAGACTGGCCGCATTGAAATACATAGGAAAACCTGACTGCAAAAACTTCTATATTGTTTCTGCTTTGTTTTTTTTATTATTATTATTTTCTTTCTAACGGATCCGTTGAGAAATTTGACCCCCGCCACATACCCGAAAACTCACCAAAATTGGCACACACCTAGGATAAATTGAAAATGAATTTTCGGCAAAGAGAACGTCCCCCCCCGAAGTCGATGACATCACGGCGAGCGTTCCCGTAAAAAAAATGAATGGGCCGAAAATCGCTTATGGGGCCAAAAAAAAATATTTTGAAATACAGTTACGAAACCAAAACACATTGTTGGAGATATCCCAAAGAAGTTATGAAATCATTATGGGATGGCCACACGACCTACGGCTTGGCGGCCATTTTGTGGCGAACTTGAGAAATGGCGATTTTCGTGTTTTTGACAATATGGGAAAACGACACTTTTGTTTGAGCGATTTTCACGAAATCGGACACACATGCCACAGCTTGATTCTACAAAACCAGAGAAGTTTCGTTGACCTTTGACCTTGGGAAGGGGCGGCCATCTTGAATTTTACATTAGTATGAAACAAAACTAGGGATTTTACTCTTTTACTCCATCATGGCACCTACTGTGCAAAATGTGAATTAAAAATTGACGCGTGCGCGTGGTTCGCAACCGTGCCATTTTTCTACTCGCACATTTTATCGAATGTGTGAAATGAAATCATTCCTGCCCCACGAAAAAATGCCATACTTTTGTGGCATATAGCAAAACATCGCAAAAAAAGTGCACTCGCAAAAAAAATTTCGGATTTTTTTTTGATCGGCAACGAAACCAGAATCGTTGTTGGTATATCATACTTGATCTTACGTTGTCGACATGACCTTTTGCCAATTTTGTGCCAAATCGGCCATTTTGAGATTTTCGCGTTTTACACATATGGACGACGAGCTAGCAAAAGTGGCGCACTGTTATAACTCCCATGCTTTCAATACAATACAGTGAAAATTGAATGCTTGAATTTATGCCTGGATCTGAATACATGAAAAACACTGGACAAGGACATATAAGGAATGTGGGCGTGGTTAGCATAAAACCACTGTGCTAAGGACAACAAAAAGTTTACTTTTCCCGATTTGTCCGAAACTGACGTTAATCCGTTCGTCCTCCCGAGGCAAACAAAACATAAAATGGTTGCTATGGAGATAAAATCAACAGAAAGCCGCCATTTTGAAAAAAGTGGGTTTTTTGTCAACTCATGACATGTAGCTTTCACCAATGGAGCAATGTGTTTTCTGAGTAAGTTAATGATGCTGATCGCTATGCTAGCAGTTTTAGCCCTGTTAGCATAGCTAGCATAGTTAGCATAATTAGCATCTTAAACAATGTGTTTTTCTGAGTCAGTTGATGATGCTTATCGCTATGCTAGCACTTTTAGCCAAATTAGCATAGCTAGCATGATTAGCATAGTTAGCATTATTAGCTTATGCAGCTTTTTCTATCCCTCATCAAAGGTGGGCGGTGAGGGCGGTGAGGGCGGCGGTGGTGCGTAGAGCTGGGCGTGGAAGGCGGGTTGCGTCTGCGGGCCATACAACGCCGCTTGCGGCTTTAATTATGGCCCGCAGCAGTCACAACTGCAAGGACCATATTGTAACTGCTACGAGGGTCGAACACTCAAAAAGCCCCAAAACGTCAAAAAAACGCGTCAAAACGCCAAAAAATGGGGTCAAAAGTCGCCCAAAGCACAAAACAAGTCGACAATTGTGTAACGCAACAAAAAAAAACACACACACGCACAACACCAACGCACAAACGACAAAATTGTAGTCGCAAAAATGACGACAAAAACACGAAAAAGCCCCAAAAAGCCCTCAAAGGACGGGTTTAAAGCCAAAAAGACATGCCCAGCCTATAGTAAAAGACAGGCCTGCATTGAAATACATAGGAAGCACCCTGGGGAAAAAACTTCTTATTGTTTTTCGAATCGTTTATTATTATTATTATTATTATTCTTCTTGTTTCTAACGGATCCGTTGAGCTCAAATTTGACCCCCGCCACATACCCGAAAACTCACCAAAATTGGCACACACCTAGGATAAATGTGAAATGAATTTTCGGCAAAGAGAACGTCACCCCCCCGAAGTCGATGACATCACGGCGAGCGTTCCCGTAAAAAAAATGAATGGGCCGAAAATCGCTTATGGGGCCAAAAAAAAATATTTCAAAGTAGAGCTACGAAACCAAAACACACTTGTTGGAGATATCCCAAAGAAGTTATGAAATCATTATGGGATGGCCACACGACCTACGGCTTGGCGGCCATTTTGTGGCGAACTCTGAGAAATGGCGATTTTCGTGTTTTTTGACAATATGGGAAAACGACACTTTTGTTTGAGCGATTTTCATGAAATCGGATACAGATGCCAACAGCTTGATTCTACAAATACCAGAGAAGTTTCGTTGACCTTTGACCTTGGGAAGGGGCGGCCATCTTGAATTTTCCGAAAAAAGCACCTTTAGTAATGGATACAAACGAAAACTCGTCCTAGGGATTTTTTTCGATCGTCTTGAAACTTCTCGGGCATCAATGGCAAGCTACTGTGGACAAAATGTTGGAATTAGAAGTTGTAGATTTTGAACGGCGTGCGCGTGGCGAATTCGCAACCGTCCGCCATTTTAGCTAGCTCGCACATATTTTATCGGAATGTTGTGAAAATGAAATATGCGATTCCCTGGCCCACACTGAACAAAACGATGTCACATACGACAAAATCGATAAAGGAATGTGGCCGTGGTAAGCAAAAAACGATCGCAAAAAAAAGTGCTGACTCGGCAAAAAAAAAAAATTTCGGATTTTTTTTTAAGAATCGGCTAACGAAACCCAGATAACTTTGTTGGATATATCCAATCAAACTTTTGAAATCATTACGTGATGGCGACACGACCTATGGTTTGGCGGCCATTTTGTGCCAAAATCGGCCATTTTGAGATTTTCGCGTTTTTACACAATATGGAAAAATGAACTTTTTTTCGAGCGATTTTCACGAAATTTGACTCGCATGTCCCTAGCGTAAGTCTACAATCACCTCTGGAGTTTCGTCGACCTTTGACCTCGGGAAAAGGCCGCCATCTTGAATTTTCTATAAAAAACACCTTTACCACCAGATTCAAACGTAAACTTGTCGTTGGAATTTTCAACGATCATCTCGAAACTTTTTGGGCATCAATGGCAAGCTACTGTGAAAAAAATGTTGGAATTAGAAGTTGTAGATTTTGAACGGCGTGCGCGTGGCGAGCTAGCAAAGTGGCGCACTGTTATAACTCCCATGCCTTTCAATACAATACAGTGAAAATTGAATGCATTGCATTTATGCCTGGATCTGAATACATTGAAAAACACTGGACAAGGACATATAAGGAATGTGGGCGTGGTTAGCATAAAACCACTGTTGCTAAGGACAACAAAAAGTTTACTTTTCCCGATTTGTCCGAAACTGACGTCAATCCGTTCGTCCTCCCGAGGCAAACAAAACATAAAATGGTTGCTATGGAGATAAAATCAACAGAAAAGCGGCCATTTTGAAAAAAAGTGGGTTTTTTGTCAACTCATGACATGTAGCTTTCACCAATGGAGCAATGTGTTTTTCTGAGTAAGTTAATGATGCTGATCGCTATGCTAGCAGTTTTAGCCACGTTAGCATAGCTAGCATAGTTAGCATAATTAGCATCTTAAACAATGTGTTTTTCTGAGTCAGTTGATGATGCTGATCGCTATGCTAGCAATTTTAGCCACATTAGCATAGCTAGCATAGTTAGCATAATTAGCATTTTAGGTAATGTGTTTTTCCGAACGAGTTGATGATGCTGATCGCTATGCTAGCACTTTTAGCCACATTAGCATAGCTAGCATAGTTAGCATAATTAGCATTTTAGGTAATGTGTTTTTTGAAACAGTTGATGATGCTGATCGCTATGCTAGCACTTTTAGCCACATTAGCATAGCTAGCATAGTTAGCATAATTAGCATTTTAGGTAATGTGTTTTTCCGAACGAGTTGATGATGCTGATCGCTATGCTAGCACTTTTAGCCAAATTAGCATAGCTAGCATGATTAGCATAGTTAGCATTATTAGCTTATGCAGCTTTTTACTATCCCTCATCAAAGGTGGGCGGTGAGGGCGGTGAGGGCGGCGGTGGTGCGTAGAGTTGGGCGTGGAAGGCGGGTTGCGTCTGCGGGCCATACAACGCCGCTTGCGGCTTTAATTATGGCCCGCAGCAGTCACAACTGCAAGGACCATATTGTAACTGCTACGAGGGTCGAACACTCAAAAAGCCCAAAACGTCAAAAAAACGCGTCAAAACGCCAAAAAATGGGGTCAAAAGTCGCCCAAAGCACAAAACAACACAACAATTGTGTAACGCAACAAAAAAAAACACACACACGCACAACACCAACGCACAAACGACAAAATTGTAGTCGCAAAAATAACGACAAAAACACGAAAAAGCCCCAAAAAGCCCTCAAAGGACGGGTTTAAAGCCAAAAAGACATGCCCAGCCTATAGTAAAAGACAGGCTGCATTGAAATACATAGGAAGCACCCTGGGGAAAAAACTTCTTATTGTTTTTCGATCGTTTCATTATTATTATGGCCCGCAGCAGTCACAACTGCAAGGACCATATTGTAACTGCTACGAGGGTCGAATACTCAAAAAGGCCCAAAACGTCAAAAAAACGCGTCAAAACGCCAAAAAATTGGGTCAAAAGTCGCCCAAAGCACAAAACAAGTCGACAATTGTGTAACGCAACAAAAAAAACCACACACACGCACAACACCAACGCACAAACGACAAAATTGTAGTCGCAAAAATGACGACAAAACACGAAAAAAGCCCCAAAAAGCCCTCAAAGGACGGGTTTAAAGCCAAAAACATGCCCAGCCTATAGTAAAGACAGGCTGCATTGAAATACATAGGAAGCACCCTGGGGAAAAAACTTCTTATTGTTTTTCGAATGTTTCATTATTATTATTCCGCTTTCTTATCGCGCCTTTGAGCTCAAATTTGACCCCCGCCACATACCCGAAAACTCACCAAAATTGGCACACACCTAGGATAAATTGAAAATGAATTTTTGGCAAAGAGAACGTCAACCCCCCGAAGTCGATGACATCACGGCGAGCGTTCCCGTCAAAAAAATGAATGGGCCGAAAATCGCTTATGGGGCCAAAAAAAAATATTTCAAATTAGAGCTACGAAACCAAAACACACGTGTTGGAGATATCCCAAAGAAGTTTTGAAATCATTATGGGATGGCCACACGACCTACGGCTTGGCGGCCATTTTGTGGCGAACTCTGAGAAATGGCGATTTTCGTGTTTTTTGACAATATGGGAAAACGACACTTTTGTTTGAGCGATTTTCACGAAATCGGACACACATGCCAACAGCTTGATTCTACAACTACCAGAGAAGTTTCGTTGACCTTTGACCTTGGGAAGGGGCGGCCATCTTGAATTTTCATAAAAAAGCACCTTTAGTAATGTATACAAACGAAAACTCGTCCTAGGGATTTTTATCGATCTTCTTGAAACTTCTCGGGCATCAATGGCAAGCTACTGTGGACAAAATGTTGGAATTAGAAGTTGTAGATTTTGAACGGCGTGCGCGTGGCGAATTCGCAACCGTCGCCATTTTAGCTAGCTCGCACATATTTTATCGGAATGTTGTGAAAATGAAATATGCGATTCCCTGGCCCACACTGAACAAAACGATGCCACATACGACAAAATCGATAAAGGAATGTGGCCGTGGTAAGCAAAAAACGATCGCAAAAAAAAGTGCTGACTCGGCAAAAAAAAAAAATTTCGGATTTTTTTTTAAGAATCGGCTAACGAAACCCAGATAACTTTGTTGGATATATCCAATCAAACTTTTGAAATCATTACGTGATGGCGACACGACCTATGGTTTGGCGGCCATTTTGTGCCAAAATCGGCCATTTTGAGATTTTCGCGTTTTTACACAATATGGAAAAATGAACTTTTTTTCGAGCGATTTTCACGAAATTTGACTCGCATGTCCCTAGCGTAAGTCTACAATCACCTCTGGAGTTTCGTCGACCTTTGACCTCGGGAAAAGGCCGCCATCTTGAATTTTCTATAAAAAACACCTTTACCACCAGATTCAAACGTAAACTTGTCGTTGGAATTTTCAACGATCATCTCGAAACTTTTTGGGCATCAATGGCAAGCTACTGTGGAAAAAATGTTGGAATTAGAAGTTGTAGATTTTGAACGGCGTGCGCGTGGCGAGCTAGCAAAGTGGCGCACTGTTATAACTCCCATGCCTTTCAATACAATACAGTGAAAATTGAATGCTTGCATTTATGCCTGGATCTGAATACATTGAAAAACACTGGACAAGGACATATAAGGAATGTGGGCGTGGTTAGCATAAAACCACTGTTGCTAAGGACAACAAAAAGTTTACTTTTCCCGATTTGTCCGAAACTGACGTCAATCCGTTCGTCCTCCCGAGGCAAACAAAACATAAAATGGTTGCTATGGAGATAAAATCAACAGAAAAGCCGCCATTTTGAAAAAAAGTGGGTTTTTTGTCAACTCATGACATGTAGCTTTCACCAATGGAGCAATGTGTTTTTCTGAGTAAGTTAATGATGCTGATCGCTATGCTAGCAGTTTTAGCCCTGTTAGCATAGCTAGCATAGTTAGCATAATTAGCATCTTAAACAATGTGTTTTTCTGAGTCAGTTGATGATGCTGATCGCTATGCTAGCAATTTTAGCCACATTAGCATAGCTAGCATAGTTAGCATTTTAGGTAATGTGTTTTTCTGAGAGTTATGATCTGATCGCATGCTAGCACTTTTAGCCACATTAGCATAGCTAGCATAGTTAGCATAATTAGCATTTTAGGTAATGTGTTTTTCGACAGTTGATGATGCTGATCGCTATGCTAGCACTTTTAGCCACATTAGCATAGCTAGCATAGTTAGCATAATTAGCATTTTAATGTGTTTTTCCGAACGAGTTGATGATTGATCGATGCTAGCACTTTTAGCCAATTAGCATAGATAGCATGTTAGCATATTAGCATGCAGCTTTTTACTATCCCTCATCAAAGGTGGGCGGTGAGGGTGAGGGCGGTGAGGGCGGTGAGGCGGCGGGTGGTGCGTAGAGTTGGGCGTGGAAGGCGGGTTGCGTCTGCGGGCCATACAACGCCGCTTGCGGCTTTAATTATTATTATTCTTTCTAACGGATCCGTTGAGCTCAAATTTGACCCCCGCCACATACCCGAAAACTCACCAAAATTGGCACACACCTAGGATAAATTGAAAATGAATTTTCGGCAAAGAGAACGTCACCCCCCCGAAGTCGATGACATCACGGCGAGCGTTCCCGTAAAAAAAATGAATGGGCCGAAAATTGCTTATGGGGCCAAAAAAAAATATTTTAAATTTAGAGCTACGAAACCTAAACACGCGTGTTGGAGATATCCCAAAGAAGTTATGAAATCATTATGGGATGGCCACACGACCTACGGCTTGGCGGCCATTTTGTGGCGAACTTTGAGAAATGGCGATTTTCGTGTTTTTTGACAATATGGGAAAACGACACTTTTGTTTGAGCGATTTTCACGAAATCGGACACACATGCCACCAGCTTGATTCTACAACTACCAGAGAAGTTTCGTTGACCTTTGACCTTGGGAAGGGGCGGCCATCTTGAATTTTCATAAAAAAGCACCTTTAGTAATGTATACAAACGAAAACTCGTCCTAGGGATTTTTATCGATCTTCTTGAAACTCCTCGGGCATCAATGGCAACCTACTGTGGACAAAATGTTGGAATTAGAAGTTGTAGATTTTGAACGGCGTGCGCGTGGCGAATTCGCAACCGCCGCCATTTTAGCTAGCTCGCACATATTTTATCGGAATGTTGTGAAATTGAAATATGCGATTCCCTGGCCCACACTGAACAAAACGATGTCACATACGACAAAATCGATAAAGGAATGTGGGCGTGGTAAGCAAAAAACGATCGCAAAAAAAAGTGCTGACTCGGCAAAAAAAAAAAATTTCGGATTTTTTTTTTAAGAATCGGCTAACGAAACCCAGATAACTTTGTTGGATATATCCAATCAAACTTTTGAAATCATTACGTGATGGCGACACGACCTATGGTTTGGCGGCCATTTTGTGCCAAAATCGGCCATTTTGAGATTTTCGCGTTTTTACACAATATGGAAAAATGAACTTTTTTTCGAGCGATTTTCACGAAATTTGACTCGCATGTCCCTAGCGTAAGTCTACAATCACCTCTGGAGTTTCGTCGACCTTTGACCTCGGGAAAAGGCCGCCATCTTGAATTTTCTATAAAAAACACCTTTACCACCAGATTCAAACGTAAACTTGTCGTTGGAATTTTCAACGATCATCTCGAAACTTTTTGGGCATCAATGGCAAGCTACTGTGGAAAAAATGTTGGAATTAGAAGTTGTAGATTTTGAACGGCGTGCGCGTGGCGAGCTAGCAAAGTGGCGCACTGTTATAACTCCCATGCCTTTCAATACAATACAGTGAAAATTGAATGCTTGCATTTATGCCTGGATCTGAATACATTGAAAAACACTGGACAAGGACATATAAGGAATGTGGGCGTGGTTAGCATAAAACCACTGTTGCTAAGGACAACAAAAAGTTTACTTTTCCCGATTTGTCCGAAACTGACGTCAATCCGTTCGTCCTCCCGAGGCAAACAAAACATAAAATGGTTGCTATGGAGATAAAATCAACAGAAAAGCCGCCATTTTGAAAAAAAGTGGGTTTTTTGTCAACTCATGACATGTAGCTTTCACCAATGGAGCAATGTGTTTTTCTGAGTAAGTTAATGATGCTGATCGCTATGCTAGCAGTTTTAGCCCTGTTAGCATAGCTAGCATAGTTAGCATAATTAGCATCTTAAACAATGTGTTTTTCTGAGTCAGTTGATGATGCTGATCGCTATGCTAGCAATTTTAGCCACATTAGCATAGCTAGCATAGTTAGCATAATTAGCATTTTAGGTAATGTGTTTTTCCGAGCAGTTGATGATGCTGATCGCTATGCTAGCACTTTTAGCCACATTAGCATAGCTAGCATAGTTAGCATAATTAGCATTTTAGGTAATGTGTTTTTCCGAGCCAGTTGATGATGCTGATCGCTATGCTAGCACTTTTAGCCACATTAGCATAGCTAGCATAGTTAGCATAATTAGCATTTTAGGTAATGTGTTTTTCCGAGCGAGTTGATGATGCTGATCGCTATGCTAGCACTTTTAGCCACATTAGCATAGCTAGCATAGTTAGCATAATTAGCATTTTAGGTAATGTGTTTTTCCGAACGAGTTGATGATGCTGATCGCTATGCTAGCACTTTTAGCCAAATTAGCATAGCTAGCATGATTAGCATAGTTAGCATTATTAGCTTATGCAGCTTTTTCTATCCCTCATCAAAGGTGGGCGGTGAGGGCGGTGAGGGCGGGGCGGCGGTGGTGCGTAGAGTTGGGCGTGGAAGGCGGGTTGCGTCTGCGGGCCATACAACGCCGCTTGCGGCTTTAATTATTATTCTTCTTTCTTTCTTCCACTTTGAGCGAAAATTTGACCCCCGCCACATACCCGAAAACTCACCAAAATTGGCACACACCTGGGATAAATTAAAAATGAATTTTTGGCAAAGAGAACGTCACCCCCCCGAAGTCGATGACATCACGGCGAGCGTTCCCGTAAAAAAAATGAATGGGCCGAAATTTGCTTATGGGGCCAAAAAAAAATATTTTAAATAGAGCTACGAAACCTAAACACGCGTGTTGGAGATATCCCAAAGAAGTTTTGAAATCATTATGGGATGGCCACACGACCTACGGCTTGGCGGCCATTTTGTGGCGAACTTTGAGAAATGGCGATTTTCGTGTTTTTTGACAATATGGGAAAACGACACTTTTGTTTGAGCGATTTTCACGAAATCGGACACACATGCCACCAGCTTGATTCTACAACTACCAGAGAAGTTTCGTTGACCTTTGACCTTGGGAAGGGGCGGCCATCTTGAATTTTCATAAAAAAGCACCTTTAGTAATGTATACAAACGAAAACTCGTCCTAGGGATTTTTATCGATCTTCTTGAAACTTCTCGGGCATCAGTGGCAACCTACTGTGGACAAAATGTTGGAATTAGAAGTTGTAGATTTTGAACGGCGTGCGCGTGGCGAATTCGCAACCGCCGCCATTTTAGCTAGCTCGCACATATTTTATCGGAATGTCTTGAAATTGAAATATGCGATTCCCTGGCCCACACTGAACAAAACGATGTCACATACGACAAAATCGATAAAGGAATGTGGGCGTGGTAAGCAAAAAACGATCGCAAAAAAAAGTGCTGACTCGGCAAAAAAAAAAAATTTCGGATTTTTTTTTTAAGAATCGGCTAACGAAACCCAGATAACTTTGTTGGATATATCCAATCAAACTTTTGAAATCATTACGTGATGGCGACACGACCTATGGTTTGGCGGCCATTTTGTGCCAAAATCGGCCATTTTGAGATTTTCGCGTTTTTACACAATATGGAAAAATGAACTTTTTTTCGAGCGATTTTCACGAAATTTGACTCGCATGTCCCTAGCGTAAGTCTACAATCACCTCTGGAGTTTCGTCGACCTTTGACCTCGGGAAAAGGCCGCCATCTTGAATTTTCTATAAAAAACACCTTTACCATCAGATTCAACCGTAAACTTGTCGTTGAAATTTTCAACGATCATCTCGAAACTTTTTGGGCATCAATGGCAAGCTACTGTGGAAAAAATGTTGGAATTAGAAGTTGTAGAATTTGAACGGCGTGCGCGTGGCGAGCTAGCAAAGTGGCGCACTGTTATAACTCCCATGCCTTTCAATACAATACAGTGAAAATTGAATGCTTGCATTTATGCCTGTATCTGAATACATTGAAAAACACTGGACAAGGACATATAAGGAATGTGGGCGTGGTTAGCATAAAACCACTGTTGCTAAGGACAACAAAAAGTTTACTTTTCCGATTCGTCCGAAACTGACGTTAATCGTTCGTCCTCCCGAGGCAAACAAAACATAAAATGGTTGCTATGGAGATAAAATCAACAGAAAAGCCGCCATTTTGAAAAAAGTGGGTTTTTTGTCAACTCATGACATGTAGCTTTCACCAATGGAGCAATGTGTTTTTCTGAGTAAGTTAATGATGCTGATCGCTAATGCTAGCAGTTTTAGCCCTGTTAGCATAGCTAGCATAGTTAGCATGATTAGCATCTTCAAACAATGTGTTTTTCTGAGTCAGTTGATGATGCTGATCGCTATGCTAGCAATTTTAAGCCACATTAGCATAGCTAGCATAGTTCGCATAATTAGCATTGTAGGTAATGTGTTTTTCCGGAGCGAGTTGATGAGCTGATCGCTATGCGAGCAATTTTAGCCACATTAGCATAGCTAGCATAGTTAGCATAATTAGCATTTAGACTAAGGTGTTTTTCTGAGCCAGTTGATAATCCTGATCGCAATGCTAGTCACTTTTAGCCACATTAGCATAGCTAGCATAGTTAGCATAATTAGCATGTTAGGTAAGTGTTTTCCGAACAGTTGATGATGCTGATCGCATGCTAGCACTTTGAGCACATTAGCATAGCTAGCATAGTTCGCATAATAGCATTTTAGGTAATGTGTTTTTCGACAGTTGATGATGCTGATCGCTATGTAGCACTTTTAGCCACATTAGCATAGCTAGCCA
>JALJSC010000077.1:0-117207 GCA_023969325.1 Oryzias curvinotus
CGAAAACGATGACATCACAGCGAGCGATCCCGTAAAAAAACGAATGGGCCAAAAATCAATAATGCGGCCAAAGATTTTTTTTGGTTTCAAAAAACAGTTATGAAACCAAATCACGAGTGTCTGGGATGTCTCAAGAAAGTTTGAAATCATTATGGGACGGCCACACGACTTATGGCTTGGCTGCCGTTTGGGGCAAACTCTGAGAATTGGATATAAACCTAACCCTTCCTAGCTGGCAGTCATCTGCATCAAAATGACATGACAGGCCATGTCTCTTAAACATTTCAGCTAAAGGAAGCGGGTATAAAGAAAAGAGCACAGGTCCTAAAATTGAACCCTGGGGAACTCCAGAAAGTAGATGGGTACAGGACGAGGTGGAGTCCCTCAGCCTAACCATAAAGGACCGCCCTGACAGGTATGCCTTGTAATGCCTTGTAGTCTGACTGAAAAGTGTCTAAAATCCCATTATCATCCAAATGATTCATTCTCAGCATTTGACACTGCTGATCATAAAATACTGTTGGGCAGATTAGAAAATGAGTTTGGTATTGCTAGGTTGTTTTAAAGTGGTTTACCTCCTACCTGACTAATAGAACATTCTCTTTTTATATAAATGGCGTGCTTTCTACCTCTCCTCTCCTACATGGTGTGCCCCAGGGATCTTTTTTAGGACCACTTTTGTTTTTAATGTACATCTACCCACTTGGAAAGCTTTTGAATACGTTTAAAAATGTGTCCTACCCTTTCTATGCAGATATATCAGCTGTACTGCTCCTTCAATGACTCAGAACTCCACCAACTCACGGAACTACTAGATCGCCTTGCCTGTGTTAAATCTTGACTCCCAAGTAACAGTCTCCAGCTAAACCCAGAAAAGACAGAAACACTGATAGTTGCCCCCAGAAAACACAATCCCAGTCATTTCCCAGCTCTTGGTTCTTTGAGCTCCTCTGTACAGCCCTGTCTCGGAAATCTTGGTGTCTGGTTTGACCAGTCAATGTCTTTGGACCGTCATTCCAGCCTTTTAATTAGAAATTGTTTTTATCATTTACGTAACATAGCCAAACTGCAGGCCTTTTGATCTAGCTCAGTCTTAGAGATGGTTATCCATGCTTTTATTTCTTCTCGTTTAGATTCTTGTAATTCTCGTTTTACTTGTTTCAATCAATTTGTTCTTAACCGTCTTCAGTTAGTTCAAAACACTGCTGCAAGGCTTTCAACAGGATCAGACAAAAAGGGCACACATTACCCCCATTTTATCCTCCTTGCACTGGCTCCCAATCAAGTGGCGTATTGATTTTAACATTTTAGTTTTAACCTATAGAGCTTTAAATGGACAGAACCCAAAATACTCATAAGACTTGCTCTGTCCCTATGCTTCCGGCCGTGCCCTCCGATCCTCGGATCAAAATCTTTAAAGATTTTTAAGATCAAGTATAAAACCAGAGGTAACCGGTCGTTCCAGGCAATAGCCTCCAGACTCTGGAATGCCCTCCCTCCGTCCGTCCGTCCGTTCGTGTGGCCGATAACGTCGATTCTTTTCAGAGCAACTGAAGACACTTTTATTCCAAAATGCTTTTAGCTGATTGGTTTCATTGTTATTTTTATTCTGTTTATGTTTATTCAATTTCGTTTCGCTTTACATTATATTTAATTGATTGTTTTTCTGCTTTTACTGTATCATATATTTTTTATTGGTCAGCGCTTTGTGATGTTATCGTTGAAAGGCGCTATATAAATAAAACAAACCTACTTGCTTACAAGTTTGACTTATTTCATTAGGACGGCAGAGTTAAAGAAGCGGTCAAATCCTTTCTGTCTGAACTAAGGAGTCATGACAGTCTACTTAGATACAGGAATTCAAAAGCCAATGTGTAACTAAACCTATCTTTTGGTTTCCTGTAAGTGATGGGGATTGGAGGAAGCAGCTTTTTCTGGTAAAGTCCCATAGGCTGTCATGCACCTAGGTATGTGAAATTTGTTCTCTACATCCCCTGGGGCAGCGGTGAGCTGTAGACACACTTGTATCCGGAAAATTTTTTTTTCAACGATTGAAATCTTGAAGGAAACATTTCAAAACCTTTCTCAGGTCATGAGAGGAGGTTTTCATAGGGGTTGATTCAAAACAAAGATAACATGTCCCTGTTGAAAAAGTCGGACATACTCAACAAAAGTCGGACATACTCAACAAAAAGCAGCAGAAAGTCAAGTTGCTGTATGATAATTGCAGTTCTTGTGTTAGATGACATATTTTTTTTTGATTATTTTTAAAACAAAATAGAGACAGTGGCTTTTATTAATCCTACTTTTTGCACACACATTTTTTAATAAATCCTTTAATAAATCACAGACATTGCATTGTATTAACCCTAACATTTTGCACTGTCATTGTCGGACAATAGTTCGGAGTGACCCAGATGATGTAACCCAGAAGGAGACTCGGACAAAGAGGTGAGTTTTAAAGTCTTTTTACAGAAAGGTGAGTTATGGCTTCTTTCCAACAGAGGCGCGGCGGCTGACTGGAGGAGAGCAGCAGCAGGAGTTCAGAGGTGAGACGGCGTGAAACCAGAGGACAGCGACCAGGTGAGATCCAGAGTAGTTATTTCCTAAAGCAAAGACGAGAGGAGCAATAAGTAAAATGAAGCTTGGTAACAAAATAGGAATATGAGCGAACCAGACTATGCACGGTGGGAGGAACAACAAACTGGCGTTGAGTGGAGGTCCAGGTGCTCCTTAAGAGGCAACAGCGGTGATGAAGGTAAGTTGTGGCAGCTGGTCGCACCAGGAACAAACAGGCGGGGAGGGGGAAAGTAGCTGACAGAGGCACCATGTCAGTACCCCCCCCCCCAACGACCGCCACCAGGCGGTCCAAGACGACAGTCCGGATGGAAGTGGTAAAAGTCGTCGATGGGGGTATGGTCCAGAATGAGGGAACGGGAGATCCACGAACGTTCCTCTGGACCATACCCTTCCCAGTCCACCAACAAACTTCACCCCCCGCCCACGGCCGGACATCCAAAATCCTCATGACCGTAAAGGCGGGGCGCCGTCGATGGTACGGGCGGGCGCGGGGAAGCGGACGGCGGGCAAAGCGGACTCTCAGTGACTGGCTTAACTTGAGAAACGTGGGATTCACCTTGAGGGCAGCAGGGAGATGTAGCTTGACACAGACAGTATTAATGACACGATCAGTGGTGTAGGGTCCAATAAACTTGGGAGCCAGTATCCGGTGCGAGGCCTCTAGAGGAATGTTACGAGCTGATAACCAAACCTTCTGGCCAGGCTGGTAGTTTTGACTCACCACCCTTTGACGTTGGCTATCTGGCAGTTGCTCTTCTTGGTGCGGAGGAGAGCAGCCCTGGTCTGCAGCCAGATGTCACGACACCGCTGGAGGTGAAGCTGGACCGAGGGCACTGCCAGATCCAATTCCTGTGAAGGAAACAAAGGGGGTGAGTAGCCCAAGGAGGCCTCAAAAGGTGATATTCCAGTGGCAGTCGAAGAATGGGAATTGTGGGCATATTTCCACAAAATGAGCGTCAAACCCCCGAAAACGATGACATCACAGCGAGCGATCCCGTAAAAAAACGAATGGGCCAAAAATCAATAATGCGGCCAAAGATTTTTTTTGGTTTCAAAAAACAGTTATGAAACCAAATCACGAGTGTCTGGGATGTCTCAAGAAAGTTTGAAATCATTATGGGACGGCCACACGACTTATGGCTTGGCTGCCGTTTGGGGCAAACTCTGAGAATTGGATATTAAACCTAACCCTTCCTAGCTGGCAGTCATCTGCATCAAAATGACATGACAGGCCATGTCTCTTAAACATTTCAGCTAAAGGAAGCGGGTATAAAGAAAAGAGCACAGGTCCTAAAATTGAACCCTGGGGAACTCCAGAAAGTAGATGGGTACAGGACGAGGTGGAGTCCCTCAGCCTAACCATAAAGGACCGCCCTGACAGGTATGCCTTGTAATGCCTTGTAGTCTGACTGAAAAGTGTCTAAAATCCCATTATCATCCAAATGATTCATTCTCAGCATTTGACACTGCTGATCATAAAATACTGTTGGGCAGATTAGAAAATGAGTTTGGTATTGCTAGGTTTGTTTTAAAGTGGTTTACCTCCTACCTGACTAATAGAACATTCTCTTTTTATATAAATGGCGTGCTTTCTCATACCTCTCCTCTCCTACATGGTGTGCCCCAGGGATCTTTTTTAGGACCACTTTTGTTTTTAATGTACATCTACCCACTTGGAAAGCTTTTGAATACGTTTAAAAATGTGTCCTACCCTTTCTATGCAGATGATATTCAGCTGTACTGCTCCTTCAATGACTCAGAACTCCACCAACTCACGGAACTACTAGATCGCCTTGCCTGTGTTAAATCTTGACTCCCAAGTAACAGTCTCCAGCTAAACCCAGAAAAGACAGAAACACTGATAGTTGCCCCCAGAAAACACAATCCCAGTCATTTCCCAGCATCTTGGTTCTTTGAGCTCCTCTGTACAGCCCTGTCTCGGAAATCTTGGTGTCTGGTTTGACCAGTCAATGTCTTTGGACCGTCATTCCAGCCTTTTAATTAGAAATTGTTTTTATCATTTACGTAACATAGCCAAACTGCAGGCCTTTTGATCTAGCTCAGTCTTAGAGATGGTTATCCATGCTTTTATTTCTTCTCGTTTAGATTCTTGTAATTCTCTTTTTACTTGTTTCAATCAATTTGTTCTTAACCGTCTTCAGTTAGTTCAAAACACTGCTGCAAGGCTTTCAACAGGATCAGACAAAAAGGGCACACATTACCCCCATTTTATCCTCCTTGCACTGGCTCCCAATCAAGTGGCGTATTGATTTTAACATTTTAGTTTTAACCTATAGAGCTTTAAATGGACAGACACCAAAATACTCATAAGACTTGCTCTGTCCCTATGCTTCCGGCCGTGCCCTCCGATCCTCGGATCAAAATCTTTTAAAGATTTTTAAGATCAAGTATAAAACCAGAGGTAACCGGTCGTTCCAGGCAATAGCCTCCAGACTCTGGAATGCCCTCCCTCCGTCCGTCCGTTCGTGTGGCCGAGAACGTCGATTATTTTTCAGAGCAACTGAAGTCACTTTTATTCCAAACAGCTTTTAGCTGATTGGTTTCATTGTTATTTTTATTCTGTTTATGTTTATTCAATTTCGTTTCGCTTTACATTATATTTAATTGATTGTTTTTCTGCTTTTACTGTATCATATATTTTTTATTGGTCAGCGCTTTGTGATGTTATCGTTGAAAGGCGCTATATAAATAAAACAAACCTACTTGCTTACAAGTTTGACTTATTTCATTAGGACGGCAGAGTTAAAGAAGCGGTCAAATCCTTTCTGTCTGAACTAAGGAGTCATGACAGTCTACTTAGATACAGGAATTCAAAAGCCAATGTGTAACTAAACCTATCTTTTGGTTTCCTGTAAGTGATGGGGATTGGAGGAAGCAGCTTTTTCTGGTAAAGTCCCATAGGCTGTCATGCACCTAGGTATGTGAAATTTGTTCTCTACATCCCCTGGGGCAGCGGTGAGCTGTAGACACACTTGTATCCGGAAAACTTTTTTTTTCAACGATTGGAATCTTGAAGGCAACGTTTCAAAACCTTTCTCAGGTCATGAGAGGAGGTTTTCATAGGGGTTGATTCAAAACAAAGATAACATGTCCCTGTTGAAAAAGTTGGACATACTCAACAAAAGTTGGACATACTCAACAAAAAGCAGCAGAAAGTCAAGTTGCTGTATGATAATTGCAGTTCTTGTGTTAGATGGCATATTTTTTTTTGATTATTTTTAAAAACAAAATAGAGACAGTGGCTTTTATTAATCCTACTTTTTGCACAAACATTTTTTAATAAATCCTTTAATAAATCACAGACATTGCATTGTATTAACCCTAACATTTTGCACTGTCATTGTCGGACAATAGTTCGTAATGACCCAGATGATGTAACCCAGAAGGAGACTTGGACAAAGAGGTGAGTTTTAAAGTCTTTTTACAGAAAGGTGAGTTATGGCTTCTTTCCAACAGAGGCGCGGCGGCTGGACTGGAGGAGAGCAGCAGCAGGAGTTCAGAGGTGAGACGGCGTGAAACCAGAGGACAGTGACCAGGTGAGATCCAGAGTAGTTATTTCCTGAGGCAAAGACGAGAGGAGCAATAAGTAAAATGAAGCTTGGTAACAAAATAGAAACATGAGCGAACCAGACTATGCACGGTGGGAGGAACAACAAACTGGCGTTGAGTGGAGGTCCAGGTGCTCCTTAAGAGGCAACAGCGGTGATGAAGGTAAGTTGTGGCAGCTGGTCGCACCAGGAGAAAAGCAGGCGGGGGAGGGGGAAAGTAGCTGACAGAGGCACCATGTCAGTACCCCCCCCCCCCAACGACCGCCACCAGGCGGTCCAAGACGACAGTCCGGATGGAAGTGGTAAAAGTCGTCGATGGGGGTATGGTCCAGAATGAGGGAACGGGAGATCCACGAACGTTCCTCTGGACCATACCCTTCCCAGTCCACCAACAAACTTCACCCCCCGCCCACGGCACCGGACATCCAAAATCCTCATGACCGTAAAGGCCGGGGCGCCGTCGATGGTACGGGCGGGCGCGGGGAAGCGGACGGCGGGCAAAGCGGACTCTCAGTGACTGGCTTAACTTGAGAAACGTGGGATTCACCTTGAGGGCAGCAGGGAGATGTAGCTTGACACAGACAGTATTAATGACACGATCAGTGGTGTAGGGTCCAATAAACTTGGGAGCCAGTATCCGGTGTTACGAGCTGATAACCAAACCTTCTGGCCAGGCTGGTAGTTTTGACTCACCACCCTTTGACGTTGGCTATCTGGCAGTTGCTCTCCTTGGTGCGGAGGAGAGCAGCCCTGGTCTGCAGCCAGATGTCACGACACCGCTGGAGGTGAAGCTGGACCGAGGGCACTGCCAGATCCAATTCCTGTGAAGGAAACAAAGGGGGTGAGTAGCCCAAGGAGGCCTCAAAAGGTGATATTCCAGTGGCAGTCGAAGAATGGGAATTGTGGGCATATTTCCACAAAATGAGCGTCAAACCCCCGAAAACGATGACATCACAGCGAGCGATCCCGTAAAAAAACGAATGGGCCAAAAATCAATAATGCGGCCAAAGATTTTTTTTGGTTTCAAAAAACAGTTATGAAACCAAATCACGAGTGTCTGGGATGTCTCAAGAAAGTTTTGAAATCATTATGGGACGGCCACACGACTTATGGCTTGGCTGCCGTTTGGGGCAAACTCTGAGAATTGGATATTAAACCTAACCCTTCCTAGCTGGCAGTCATCTGCATCAAAATGACATGACAGGCCATGTCTCTTAAACATTTCAGCTAAAGGAAGCGGGTATAAAGAAAAGAGCACAGGTCCTAAAATTGAACCCTGGGGAACTCCAGAAAGTAGATGGGTACAGGACGAGGTGGAGTCCCTCAGCCTAACCATAAAGGACCGCCCTGACAGGTATGCCTTGTAATGCCTTGTAGTCTGACTGAAAAGTGTCTAAAATCCCATTATCATCCAAATGATTCATTCTCAGCATTTGACACTGCTGATCATAAAATACTGTTGGGCAGATTAGAAAATGAGTTTGGTATTGCTAGGTTTGTTTTAAAGTGGTTTACCTCCTACCTGACTAATAGAACATTCTCTTTTTATATAAATGTCGTGCTTTCTCATACCTCTCCTCTCCTACATGGTGTGCCCCAGGGATCTTTTTTAGGACCACTTTTGTTTTTAATGTACATCTACCCACTTGGAAAGCTTTTGAACAAGTTTAAAAATGTTTCCTACCCTTTCTATGCAGATGATATTCAGCTGTACTGCTCCTTCAATGACTCAGAACTCCACCAACTCACGGAACTACTAGATCGCCTTGCCTGTGTTAAATCTTGACTCCCAAGTAACAGTCTCCAGCTAAACCCAGAAAAGACAGAAACACTGATAGTTGCCCCCAGAAAACACAATCCCAGTCATTTCCCAGCATCTTGGTTCTTTGAGCTCCTCTGTACAGCCCTGTCTCGGAAATCTTGGTGTCTGGTTTGACCAGTCAATGTCTTTGGACCGTCATTCCAGCCTTTTAATTAGAAATTGTTTTTATCATTTACGTAACATAGCCAAACTGCAGGCCTTTTGATCTAGCTCAGTCTTAGAGATGGTTATCCATGCTTTTATTTCTTCTCGTTTAGATTCTTGTAATTCTCGTTTTACTTGTTTCAATCAATTTGTTCTTAACCGTCTTCAGTTAGTTCAAAACACTGCTGCAAGGCTTTCAACAGGATCAGACAAAAAGGGCACACATTACCCCCATTTTATCCTCCTTGCACTGGCTCCCAATCAAGTGGCGTATTGATTTTAACATTTTAGTTTTAACCTATAGAGCTTTAAATGGACAGACACCAAAATACGTATAAGACTTGCTCTGTCCCTATGCTTCCGGCCGTGCCCTCCGATCCTCGGATCAAAATCTTTTAAAGATTTTTAAGATCAAGTATAAAACCAGAGGTAACCGGTCGTTCCAGGCAATAGCCTCCAGACTCTGGAATGCCCTCCCTCCGTCCGTCCGTTCGTGTGGCCGAGAACGTCGATTATTTTTCAGAGCAACTGAAGTCACTTTTATTCCAAAATGCTTTTAGCTGATTGGTTTCATTGTTATTTTTATTCTGTTTATGTTTATTCAATTTCGTTTCGCTTTACATTATATTTAATTGATTGTTTTTCTGCTTTTACTGTATCATATATTTTTTATTGGTCAGCGCTTTGTGATGTTATCGTTGAAAGGCGCTATATAAATAAAACAAACCTACTTGCTTACAAGTTTGACTTATTTCATTAGGACGGCAGAGTTAAAGAAGCGGTCAAATCCTTTCTGTCTGAACTAAGGAGTCATGACAGTCTACTTAGATACAGGAATTCAAAAGCCAATGTGTAACTAAACCTATCTTTTGGTTTCCTGTAAGTGATGGGGATTGGAGGAAGCAGCTTTTTCTGGTAAAGTCCCATAGGCTGTCATGCACCTAGGTATGTGAAATTTGTTCTCTACATCCCCTGGGGCAGCGGTGAGCTGTAGACACACTTGTATCCGGAAAACTTTTTTTTTTCAACGATTGGAATCTTGAAGGCAACGTTTCAAAACCTTTCTCAGGTCTTGAGAGGAGGTTTTCATAGGGGTTGATTCAAAACAAAGATAACATGTCCCTGTTGAAAAAGTTGGACATACTCAACAAAAGTTGGACATACTCAACAAAAAGCAGCAGAAAGTCAAGTTGCTGTATGATAATTGCAGTTCTTGTGTTAGATGACATATTTTTTTTTGATTATTTTTAAAAACAAGTAGAGACAGTGGCTTTTATTAATCCTACTTTTTGCACAAACATTTTTTAATAAATCCTTTAATAAATCACAGACATTGCATTGTATTAACCCTAACATTTTGCACTGTCATTGTCGGACAATAGTTCGTAATGACCCAGATGATGTAACCCAGAAGGAGACTTGGACAAAGAGGTGAGTTTTAAAGTCTTTTTACAGAAAGGTGAGTTATGGCTTCTTTCCAACAGAGGCGCGGCGGCTGGCTGGAAGAGAGCAGCAGCAGGAGTTCAGAGGTGAGACGGCGTGAAACCAGAGGACAGCGACCAGGTGAGATCCAGAGTAATTATTTCCTGAGGCAAAGACAAGAGGAGCAATAAGTAAAATGAAGCTTGGTGAAAAAATAGGAACATGAGCGAACCAGACTATGCATGGTGGGAGGAACAACAAACTGGCGTTGAGTGGAGGTCCAGGTGCTCCTTAAGAGGCAACAGCGGTGATGAAGGTAAGTTGTGGCAGCTGGTCGCACCAGGAACAAAGCAGGCAGGGGAGGGGGAAAGTAGCTGACAGAGGCACCATGTCAGTACCCCCCCCTCAACGACCGCCACCAGGCGGTCCAAGACGACAGTCCGGATGGGCGTGGTAAAAGTCGTCGATGGGGGTATGGTCCAGAATGAGGGAACGGGAGATCCACGAACGTTCCTCTGGACCATACCCTTCCCAGTCCACCAACAAACTTCACCCCCCGCCCACGGCACCGGACATCCAAAATCCACATGACCGTAAAGGCCGGGGCGCCGTCGATGGTACGGGCGGGCGGCGGGGAAGCGGACGGCGGGCAAAGCGGACTCTCAGTGACTGGCTTAACTTGAGAAACGTGGGATTCACCTTGAGGGCAGCAGGGAGATGTAGCTTGACACAGACAGTATTAATGACACGATCAGTGGTGTAGGGTCCAATAAACTTGGGAGCCAGTTTCCGGTGCGAGGCCTCTAGAGGAATGTTACGAGCTGATAACCAAACCTTCTGGCCAGGCTGGTAGTTTTGACTCACCACCCTTTGACGTTGGCTATCTGGCAGTTGCTCTCCTTGGTGCGGAGGAGAGCAGCCCTGGTCTGCAGCCAGATGTCACGACACCGCTGGAGGTGAAGCTGGACCGAGGGCACTGCCAGATCCAATTCCTGTGAAGGAAACAAAGGGAGTGAGTAGCCCAAGGAGGCCTCAAAAGGTGATATTCCAGTGGCAGTCGAAGAATGGGAATTGTGGGCATATTTCCACAAAATGAGCGTCAAACCCCCGAAAACGATGACATCACAGCGAGCGATCCCGTAAAAAAACGAATAATGCGGCCAAAGATTTTTTTTTTTTAAAAACAGTTATGAAACCAAAACACGAGTGTCTGGGATGTCCCAAGAAAGTTCTGAAATCATTATGGGACGGCCACACGACTTATGGCTTGGCTGCCATTTTGTGGCAAACTCTGAGAATTGGATATTAAACCTAACCCTTCCTAGCTGGCAGTCATCTGCATCAAAATGACATGACAGGCCATGTCTCTTAAACATTTCAGCTAAAGGAAGCGGGTATAAAGAAAAGAGCACAGGTCCTAAAATTGAACCCTGGGGAACTCCAGAAAGTAGATGGGTACAGGACGAGGTGGAGTCCCTCAGCCTAACCATAAAGGACCGCCCTGACAGGTATGCCTTGTAATGCCTTGTAGTCTGACTGAAAAGTGTCTAAAATCCCATTATCATCCAAATGATTCATTCTCAGCATTTGACACTGCTGATCATAAAATACTGTTGGGCAGATTAGAAAATGAGTTTGGTATTGCTAGGTTTGTTTTAAAGTGGTTTACCTCCTACCTGACTAATAGAACATTCTCTTTTTATATAAATGGCGTGCTTTCTCATACCTCTCCTCTCCTACATGGTGTGCCCCAGGGATCTTTTTTAGGACCACTTTTGTTTTTAATGTACATCTACCCACTTGGAAAGCTTTTGAATACGTTTAAAAATGTGTCCTACCCTTTCTATGCAGATGATATTCAGCTGTACTGCTCCTTCAATGACTCAGAACTCCACCAACTCACGGAACTACTAGATCGCCTTGCCTGTGTTAAATCTTGACTCCCAAGTAACAGTCTCCAGCTAAACCCAGAAAAGACAGAAACACTGATAGTTGCCCCCAGAAAACACAATCCCAGTCATTTCCCAGCATCTTGGTTCTTTGAGCTCCTCTGTACAGCCCTGTCTCGGAAATCTTGGTGTCTGGTTTGACCAGTCAATGTCTTTGGACCGTCATTCCAGCCTTTTAATTAGAAATTGTTTTTATCATTTACGTAACATAGCCAAACTGCAGGCCTTTTGATCTAGCTCAGTCTTAGAGATGGTTATCCATGCTTTTATTTCTTCTCGTTTAGATTCTTGTAATTCTCGTTTTACTTGTTTCAATCAATTTGTTCTTAACCGTCTTCAGTTAGTTCAAAACACTGCTGCAAGGCTTTCAACAGGATCAGACAAAAAGGGCACACATTACCCCCATTTTATCCTCCTTGCACTGGCTCCCAATCAAGTGGCGTATTGATTTTAACATTTTAGTTTTAACCTATAGAGCTTTAAATGGACAGAACCCAAAATACTCATAAGACTTGCTCTGTCCCTATGCTTCCGGCCGTGCCCTCCGATCCTCGGATCAAAATCTTTTAAAGATTTTTAAGATCAAGTATAAAACCAGAGGTAACCGGTCGTTCCAGGCAATAGCCTCCAGACTCTGGAATGCCCTCCCTCCGTCCGTCCGTCCGTTCGTGTGGCCGATAACGTCGATTCTTTTTCAGAGCAACTGAAGACACTTTTATTCCAAAATGCTTTTAGCTGATTGGTTTCATTGTTATTTTTATTCTGTTTATGTTTATTCAATTTCGTTTCGCTTTACATTATATTTAATTGATTGTTTTTCTGCTTTTACTGTATCATATATTTTTTATTGGTCAGCGCTTTGTGATGTTATCGTTGAAAGGCGCTATATAAATAAAACAAACCTACTTGCTTACAAGTTTGACTTATTTCATTAGGACGGCAGAGTTAAAGAAGCGGTCAAATCCTTTCTGTCTGAACTAAGGAGTCATGACAGTCTACTTAGATACAGGAATTCAAAAGCCAATGTGTAACTAAACCTATCTTTTGGTTTCCTGTAAGTGATGGGGATTGGAGGAAGCAGCTTTTTCTGGTAAAGTCCCATAGGCTGTCATGCACCTAGGTATGTGAAATTTGTTCTCTACATCCCCTGGGGCAGCGGTGAGCTGTAGACACACTTGTATCCGGAAAAATTTTTTTTTCAACGATTGAAATCTTGAAGGAAACATTTCAAAACCTTTCTCAGGTCATGAGAGGAGGTTTTCATAGGGGTTGATTCAAAACAAAGATAACATGTCCCTGTTGAAAAAGTCGGACATACTCAACAAAAGTCGGACATACTCAACAAAAAGCAGCAGAAAGTCAAGTTGCTGTATGATAATTGCAGTTCTTGTGTTAGATGACATATTTTTTTTTGGATTATTTTTAAAAACAAATAGAGACAGTGGCTTTTATTAATCCTACTTTTTGCACACACATTTTTTAATAAATCCTTTAATAAATCACAGACATTGCATTGTATTAACCCTAACATTTTGCACTGTCATTGTCGGACAATAGTTCGGAGTGACCCAGATGATGTAACCCAGAAGGAGACTCGGACAAAGAGGTGAGTTTTAAAGTCTTTTTACAGAAAGGTGAGTTATGGCTTCTTTCCAACAGAGGCGCGGCGGCTGACTGGAGGAGAGCAGCAGCAGGAGTTCAGAGGTGAGACGGCGTGAAACCAGAGGACAGCGACCAGGTGAGATCCAGAGTAGTTATTTCCTAAAGCAAAGACGAGAGGAGCAATAAGTAAAATGAAGCTTGGTAACAAAATAGGAATATGAGCGAACCAGACTATGCACGGTGGGAGGAACAACAAACTGGCGTTGAGTGGAGGTCCAGGTGCTCCTTAAGAGGCAACAGCGGTGATGAAGGTAAGTTGTGGCAGCTGGTCGCACCAGGAACAAAACAGGCGGGGGAGGGGGAAAGTAGCTGACAGATGCACCATGTCAGTACCCCCCCCCCCCAACGACCGCCACCAGGCGGTCCAAGACGACAGTCCGGATGGAAGTGGTAAAAGTCGTCGATGGGGGTATGGTCCAGAATGAGGGAACGGGAGATCCACGAACGTTCCTCTGGACCATACCCTTCCCAGTCCACCAACAAACTTCACCCTCCGCCCACGGCACCGGACATCCAAAATCCTCCTGACCGTAAAGGCCGGGGCGCCGTCGATGGTACGGGCGGGCGGCGGGGAAGCGGATGGCGGGCAAAGCGGACTCTCAGTGACTGGCTTGACTTGAGAAGCATGGAATGTGGGATTCACCTTGAGGGCAGCAGGGAGATGTAGCTTGACACAGACAGTATTAATGACACGATCAGTGGTGTAGGGTCCAATAAACTTGGGAGCCAGTTTCCGGTGTTACGAGCTGATAACCAAACCTTCTGGCCAGGCTGGTAGTTTTGACTCACCACCCTATGACGGGTTGGCTATCTGGCAGTTGCTCTCCTTGGTGCGGAGGAGAGCAGCCCTGGTCTGCAGCCAGATGTCACGACACCGCTGGAGGTGAAGCTGGACCGAGGGCACTGCCAGATCCAATTCCTGTGAAGGAAACAAAGGGGGTGAGTAGCCCAAGGAGGCCTCAAAAGGTGATATTCCAGTGGCAGTCGAAGAATGGGAATTGTGGGCATATTTCCACAAAATGAGCGTCAAACCCCCGAAAACGATGACATCACAGCGAGCGATCCCGTAAAAAAACGAATGGGCCAAAAATCAATAATGCGGCCAAAGATTTTTTTTTTTTCAAAAAACAGTTATGAAACCAAATCACGAGTGTCTGGGATGTCTCAAGAAAGTTTTGAAATCATTATGGGACGGCCACACGACTTATGGCTTGGCTGCCGTTTGGGGCAAACTCTGAGAATTGGATATTAAACCTAACCCTTCCTAGCTGGCAGTCATCTGCATCAAAATGACATGACAGGCCATGTCTCTTAAACATTTCAGCTAAAGGAAGCGGGTATAAAGAAAAGAGCACAGGTCCTAAAATTGAACCCTGGGGAACTCCAGAAAGTAGATGGGTACAGGACGAGGTGGAGTCCCTCAGCCTAACCATAAAGGACCGCCCTGACAGGTATGCCTTGTAATGCCTTGTAGTCTGACTGAAAAGTGTCTAAAATCCCATTATCATCCAAATGATTCATTCTCAGCATTTGACACTGCTGATCATAAAATACTGTTGGGCAGATTAGAAAATGAGTTTGGTATTGCTAGGTTTGTTTTAAAGTGGTTTACCTCCTACCTGACTAATAGAACATTCTCTTTTTATATAAATGGCGTGCTTTCTCATACCTCTCCTCTCCTACATGGTGTGCCCCAGGGATCTTTTTTAGGACCACTTTTGTTTTTAATGTACATCTACCCACTTGGAAAGCTTTTGAATACGTTTAAAAATGTGTCCTACCCTTTCTATGCAGATGATATTCAGCTGTACTGCTCCTTCAATGACTCAGAACTCCACCAACTTACGGAACTACTAGATCGCCTTGCCTGTGTTAAATCTTGACTCCCAAGTAACAGTCTCCAGCTAAACCCAGAAAAGACAGAAACACTGATAGTTGCCCCCAGAAAACACAATCCCAGTCATTTCCCAGCATCTTGATTCTTTGAGCTCCTCTGTACAGCCCTGTCTCGGAAATCTTGGTGTCTGGTTTGACCAGTCAATGTCTTTGGACCGTCATTCCAGCCTTTTAATTAGAAATTGTTTTTATCATTTACGTAACATAGCCAAACTGCAGGCCTTTTGATCTAGCTCAGTCTTAGAGATGGTTATCCATGCTTTTATTTCTTCTCGTTTAGATTCTTGTAATTCTCGTTTTACTTGTTTCAATCAATTTGTTCTTAACCGTCTTCAGTTAGTTCAAAACACTGCTGCAAGGCTTTCAACAGGATCAGACAAAAAGGGCACACATTACCCCCATTTTATCCTCCTTGCACTGGCTCCCAATCAAGTGGCGTATTGATTTTAACATTTTAGTTTTAACCTATAGAGCTTTAAATGGACAGAACCCAAAATACTCATAAGACTTGCTCTGTCCCTATGCTTCCGGCCGTGCCCTCCGATCCTCGGATCAAAATCTTTTAAAGATTTTTAAGATCAAGTATAAAACCAGAGGTAACCGGTCGTTCCAGGCAATAGCCTCCAGACTCTGGAATGCCCTCCCTCCGTCCGTCCGTCCGTTCGTGTGGCCGATAACGTCGATTCTTTTTCAGAGCAACTGAAGACACTTTTATTCCAAAATGCTTTTAGCTGATTGGTTTCATTGTTATTTTTATTCTGTTTATGTTTATTCAATTTCGTTTCGCTTTACATTATATTTAATTGATTGTTTTTCTGCTTTTACTGTATCATATATTTTTTATTGGTCAGCGCTTTGTGATGTTATCGTTGAAAGGCGCTATATAAATAAAACAAACCTACTTGCTTACAAGTTTGACTTATTTCATTAGGACGGCAGAGTTAAAGAAGCGGTCAAATCCTTTCTGTCTGAACTAAGGAGTCATGACAGTCTACTTAGATACAGGAATTCAAAAGCCAATGTGTAACTAAACCTATCTTTTGGTTTCCTGTAAGTGATGGGGATTGGAGGAAGCAGCTTTTTCTGGTAAAGTCCCATAGGCTGTCATGCACCTAGGTATGTGAAATTTGTTCTCTACATCCCCTGGGGCAGCGGTGAGCTGTAGACACACTTGTATCCGGAAAAATTTTTTTTCAACGATTGAAATCTTGAAGGAAACATTTCAAAACCTTTCTCAGGTCATGAGAGGAGGTTTTCATAGGGGTTGATTCAAAACAAAGATAACATGTCCCTGTTGAAAAAGTCGGACATGCTCAACAAAAGTCGGACATACTCAACAAAAAGCAGCAGAAAGTCAAGTTGCTGTATGATAATTGCAGTTCTTGTGTTAGATGACATATTTTTTTTTGGATTATTTTTAAAAACAAAATAGAGACAGTGGCTTTTATTAATCCTACTTTTTGCACACACATTTTTTAATAAATCCTTTAATAAATCACAGACATTGCATTGTATTAACCCTAACATTTTGCACTGTCATTGTCGGACAATAGTTCGGAGTGACCCAGATGATGTAACCCAGAAGGAGACTCGGACAAAGAGGTGAGTTTTAAAGTCTTTTTACAGAAAGGTGAGTTATGGCTTCTTTCCAACAGAGGCGCGGCGGCTGACTGGAGGAGAGCAGCAGCAGGAGTTCAGAGGTGAGACGGCGTGAAACCAGAAGACAGCGACCAGGTGAGATCCAGAGTAGTTATTTCCTAAAGCAAAGACGAGAGGAGCAATAAGTTAAATGAAGCTTGGTAACAAAATAGGAATATGAGCGAACCAGACTATGCACGGTGGGAGGAACAACAAACTGGCGTTGAGTGGAGGTCCAGGTGCTCCTTAAGAGGCAACAGCGGTGATGAAGGTAAGTTGTGGCAGCTGGTCGCACCAGGAACAAAACAGGCGGGGGAGGGGGAAAGTAGCTGACAGATGCACCATGTCAGTACCCCCCCCCCCAACGACCGCCACCAGGCGGTCCAAGACGACAGTCCGGATGGAAGTGGTAAAAGTCGTCGATGGGGGTATGGTCCAGAATGAGGGAACGGGAGATCCACGAACGTTCCTCTGGACCATACCCTTCCCAGTCCACCAACAAACTTCACCCCCCGCCCACGGCACCGGACATCCAAAATCCTCATGACCGTAAAGGCCGGGGCGCCGTCGATGGTACGGGCGGGCGCGGGGAAGCGGACGGCGGGCAAAGCGGACTCTCAGTGACTGGCTTAACTTGAGAAACGTGGGATTCACCTTGAGGGCAGCAGGGAGATGTAGCTTGACACAGACAGTATTAATGACACGATCAGTGGTGTAGGGTCCAATAAACTTGGGAGCCAGTATCCGGTGCGAGGCCTCTAGAGGAATGTTACGAGCTGATAACCAAACCTTCTGGCCAGGCTGGTAGTTTTGACTCACCACCCTTTGACGTTGGCTATCTGGCAGTTGCTCTCCTTGGTGCGGAGGAGAGCAGCCCTGGTCTGCAGCCAGATGTCACGACACCGCTGGAGGTGAAGCTGGACCGAGGGCACTGCCAGATCCAATTCCTGTGAAGGAAACAAAGGGGGTGAGTAGCCCAAGGAGGCCTCAAAAGGTGATATTCCAGTGGCAGTCGAAGAATGGGAATTGTGGGCATATTTCCACAAAATGAGCGTCAAACCCCCGAAAACGATGACATCACAGCGAGCGATCCCGTAAAAAAACGAATGGGCCAAAAATCAATAATGCGGCCAAAGATTTTTTTTGGTTTCAAAAAACAGTTATGAAACCAAATCACGAGTGTCTGGGATGTCTCAAGAAAGTTTTGAAATCATTATGGGACGGCCACACGACTTATGGCTTGGCTGCCGTTTGGGGCAAACTCTGAGAATTGGATATTAAACCTAACCCTTCCTAGCTGGCAGTCATCTGCATCAAAATGACATGACAGGCCATGTCTCTTAAACATTTCAGCTAAAGGAAGCGGGTATAAAGAAAAGAGCACAGGTCCTAAAATTGAACCCTGGGGAACTCCAGAAAGTAGATGGGTACAGGACGAGGTGGAGTCCCTCAGCCTAACCATAAAGGACCGCCCTGACAGGTATGCCTTGTAATGCCTTGTAGTCTGACTGAAAAGTGTCTAAAATCCCATTATCATCCAAATGATTCATTCTCAGCATTTGACACTGCTGATCATAAAATACTGTTGGGCAGATTAGAAAATGAGTTTGGTATTGCTAGGTTTGTTTTAAAGTGGTTTACCTCCTACCTGACTAATAGAACATTCTCTTTTTATATAAATGGCGTGCTTTCTCATACCTCTCCTCTCCTACATGGTGTGCCCCAGGGATCTTTTTTAGGACCACTTTTGTTTTTAATGTACATCTACCCACTTGGAAAGCTTTTGAATACGTTTAAAAATGTGTCCTACCCTTTCTATGCAGATGATATTCAGCTGTACTGCTCCTTCAATGACTCAGAACTCCACCAACTCACGGAACTACTAGATCGCCTTGCCTGTGTTAAATCTTGACTCCCAAGTAACAGTCTCCAGCTAAACCCAGAAAAGACAGAAACACTGATAGTTGCCCCCAGAAAACACAATCCCAGTCATTTCCCAGCATCTTGGTTCTTTGAGCTCCTCTGCACAGCCCTGTCTCGGAAATCTTGGTGTCTGGTTTGACCAGTCAATGTCTTTGGACCGTCATTCCAGCCTTTTAATTAGAAATTGTTTTTATCATTTACGTCAGTGGTCCCCAACCTTTTTGTCACCGTGGACCGGTACAACGCAAGGCACGTTCACCGCGGACCGGGGGGGGGGGGGGGGGTTGAGGTGCAACGCAAGACAGATTTAACGTGGACCGGGGGTGGTATTTTCTCTTTAGTAATGATAATAACAATAGTGATTAGTAATTAGTAATTTTCCCCTTGTCAAAGCAACTTTCTAAAGAAGTTTGTTTTTTGCTCATTTTGGTTGTTTGGGTTTAATGTTAGTGGGGTTTATCACCTGATGTTTGGTGTCGCGACTTTGACGTGCGTTAAGTGTGACAGATGTAACAAAGTGAATCCGGTCACTTTTCAAAATAAAACGTTTTTGTCGGAAAAAAAAACAATAAAATGGATATTATTTTTTCTTTCTGTGCGTCCCGGTGCAAAAATTTCCCGCGGCCTGGAACCGCTCCGCGGCCCGGTGCCAAGTGTCCCGCGGCCCGGGCCCGGTGGTTGGGGACCACTGATTTACGTAACATAGCCAAACTGCAGGCCTTTTGATCTAGCTCAGTCTTAGAGATGGTTATCCATGCTTTTATTTCTTCTCGTTTAGATTCTTGTAATTCTCGTTTTACTTGTTTCAATCAATTTGTTCTTAACCGTCTTCAGTTAGTTCAAAACACTGCTGCAAGGCTTTCAACAGGATCAGACAAAAAGGGCACACATTACCCCCATTTTATCCTCCTTGCACTGGCTCCCAATCAAGTGGCGTATTGATTTTAACATTTTAGTTTTAACCTATAGAGCTTTAAATGGACAGAACCCAAAATACTCATAAGACTTGCTCTGTCCCTATGCTTCCGGCCGTGCCCTCCGATCCTCGGATCAAAATCTTTTAAAGATTTTTAAGATCAAGTATAAAACCAGAGGTAACCGGTCGTTCCAGGCAATAGCCTCCAGACTCTGGAATGCCCTCCCTCCGTCCGTCCGTTCGTGTGGCCGATAACGTCGATTCTTTTTCAGAGCTACTGAAGTCACTTTTATTCCAAAATGCTTTTAGCTGATTGGTTTCATTGTTATTTTTATTCTGTTTATGTTTATTCAATTTCGTTTCGCTTTACATTATATTTAATTGATTGTTTTTCTGCTTTTACTGTATCATATATTTTTTATTGGTCAGCGCTTTGTGATGTTATCGGTGAAAGGCACTATGTAAATAAAATGAACCTACTTACTTACAAGTTTGACTTATTTCATTAGGACTGCAGAGTTAAAGAAGCTGTTAAATCCTTTCTGTCTGAACTAAGGAGTCATGACAGTCTACTAAGATACAGGAATTCAAAAGCCAATGTGTAACTAAACCTATCTTTTGGTTTCCTGTAAGTGATGGGGATTGGAGGAAGCAGCTTTTTCTGGTAAAGTCCCATAGGCTGTCATGCACCTAGGTATGTGAAATTTGTACTCTACATCCCCTGGGGCAGCGGTGAGCTGTAGACACACTTGTATCCGGAAAACTTTTTTTTCAAAGATTGGAATCTTGAAGGCAATGTTTCAAAACCATTCTCAGGTCATGGGAGGAGGTTTTCATAGGGGTTGATTCAAAACAAAGAAAAATTTATATAATTTCTTTGAGCACATTGAAAATGTCCCTGTTGAAAAAGTCGGACATACTCAACAAAAAGCAGCAGAAAGTCAAGTTGCTGTATGGTAATTGCAGTTCTGTGTGAATAACATATCTTGTGTTAGATGACATATTTTTTTGATTATTTTTAAAATCAAAAGAGAGAGTAGATTACAGACAATGGCTTTTATTAATCCTACTTTTTGCACAAACAATCTTTTTTACTCTGACTTCACTGACCGCTCCCAAGATACAACTATCTTCAAATGACTTAATAAGTTGATTTTCTCCAAAAAGAGAGCTGACCATGGCCCCTAAGACCCTAAACCCAGGAATATGAAGATCTCAAAAAGGCTCTTGATAGTATTCAAGAAACGCTTAAATTTTTTATGGATCAGGTGTCGGCTAAGCTAACGCCACTCATGGAAATGATGGAAGAGTTCCGAAGATTTCGGGCTCAAAACGAGCAACGAGAAAACCGGGTCGACATTCTGGAGAAACGACTGGACGATGTGGAACAGCAAGTAAGGATGAATAATGTCATTCTCACTGGATTACCAATCAAACCTGGAGCGAAGCTAACACCAGGAGCGAGCACTGCTAATGCTAATAATTCGCCAGTGCTAATACGGAGCGTGGTGCAGAGTCTCTGAATCAGCAAATACATTCATTTCTCACATCTGAAGGGATTTCCCTGGATCTCAATACCATCGAGACCTGCCACCTGCTCCCCAGAAGAAAGGAGACGGATAAACCAGCGATCCTCATCAGGTTTGTGAATCAAAAACACAAGCTAGCTCTGATGAATAAACGGAAGAACCTGAAGGGATCTACTGTTTATCTGAACGACCATCTGACCAGAAGGAATGCTGAAATCTCCAAACATGCACGGCTTCTCAGGAAGCAGAAGCAGATTGAAAACACTTGGGTTAAAGGCTGCAGGATTTACGTTAAACCACTCGGTCCACCGGACCGGTCCAAGGTTCTGGTTGTGAACACCATGAAGGATTTTGAGAAGTGCTTGTTTACGGTTGTCTGAAACAACATGGAGTAATACACCAAAGAACCAAATAATTTCAAGAAATATGACACCTGGATTCATCACTTTCTCCATACGTCTGACGTCACCTGAATCAACAGCAGAGATTTCGGACCTGCAGACAACTAGACCTCCACTTTCACAGAGCTGATATCAGCTGAAGAAGGATATGGACCTGAATCTAATGTCTGCAGACATAACATGGAAGAGACTAGAAACTGTTTTGAACCCAGAAGATCAGCTGTTTTTTCAGCAGAAGAAGAAATGCCAACCTTGGATAATCGACGGATTATGGACCCTTTCATTTTTTTCCATTACAGCATTACCTTATTAAACATAAAAAAAAAAATAAAAAAAAAAAAAGTAAAACAAATGATTAATCACTTATTGAAAATGGTTAAATTGATCGATGTTTAATGATATTACTTCACTTGCTCCAAAAATTGATAAATTGATTCAAAAATCTTTCCTAATGTAACGTAATTTTGCACATGTTTTTAACTTTTGATACTTGATGAAAGTTTACTATGAAAATCTCTGAAACAGTGTTCGGTCTATTTTGCTGATATAGTATTAAGTTCTAATCATATGAATGACTTTTACGAGTAACATATATTTTAGATAACTGATCTGCATTTGCCATGTTGATTTCTAAAAGAGTTATTTTTTATTTTTAACATAATAATTAAGTAATTCATCTTTGTCATGTGCCTTATCGATACCTTATGATTTTCAATTCTGTCTGATAAAAGCTAGGAACCGGATATTGATAAATCATGTAATAAAATGGTTACAGTATAACGGGGTGGGATTATATAAGTTCGCTTCCTTCCACTCCCTTTCAAGCAATATTTATTAATATGTCTAATTATCTTAAGTTTGATTAGTTACTGTATGAGTGTATAACTGAAGATTATATTGCTTTTGTGTATTATTTCTACTTGATTGCTTGAAATAAACCATTTCAAATCAAATAAAAAAAAAAGAATAAAAGCACTTCAATTGCTGCTTTACTTCCGTTGTGAGTTAATGTGATGTGAGGTAAGTTAAAGTGTTTTGTGTTAAGTTAATGTGTTGTGTTTAAAGTTAATGTGTTGTGTGTAAAGTTAATGTGTTGTGTGTAAAGTCAATGTGTTGTGACCCTTCTGGGCCACCGTACATTACAAATCTGGAAATCAGGGGTCGACAACCTGAACCTCTTAAAGAGACATTTGTATCAGTTTCCCACTGAGATGAAAGCACAGGGAGCCGCAACACTAGATGTGTTAGAAAAAATGTTTTTCTCAATATAGAGCAATAGTTGGCAATACTTCTATTGATTCAAAATGCTGTCAGGATATTTATTTATTTATTTATTTAATCTATTTTTTTTATTCTTTAAGAGCGTGATGTTTGGGATTGTAAGCACAATTCTACCAATTAATTGCAATTATCTAAATCCGTTAACTATTAAAATACAAACAGGCAACATAAAGTACTTAGGTATAAATATTTCCTCTAGGCTTTCTGATCTATTCAAGCTAAACCACACCCAACTACTTAAAACAACTGGTAACGCTTTCTTTTACAGTACAGTACTTACGGTGTACTTAAGTGGTATTTACATGGTATTTATTGTGTAACTACTGGGTACTTTCAGGGTACTTACATGGTACTTTTTATGGAATTTACTGGGTACTTACATGGTACTCTATGGAATTCACTGGGTACTTACATGGTACTTTTTTGTGTCTTATCTGTACTTACATGGGTCCAGTTTTAGTGTACTTAAGGGGTAAGTACCAAGTAATATTCAAGTGAACATACCCAGTATTTACTACTATAAGTACCATGTAATAGAGTGGAAATAGGGCTGACTTTCTTTTACAGTCCAGTTCCAGTGTACTTAAGGGGTAGTTTCTGTGGTAAATTTTTAGTAAATACCATGAAACATTCAGCGAGTGCAGACTTACATTCAAGGTACTTTATTTGTACTTACCTTGTTCATACATGTGGTTACTACCATAAAAGACATCTTTGCACAACATGTAAATACCCAGTAAGTATATTATAAATACCCAGTATGTACCACATAGGTATGAACCAAATAGTACCATATAAATACACAGTACGTCCCATGTAAGTACAGATAAGACACAAAAAAGTACCATGTAAGTACCCAGTGAATTCCATAGAAAGTACCATGTAAGTACCCAGTAAATTCCCATAGAAAGAACCATGTAAGTACCCTGAAAGTACCCAGTAGTTACACATTAAATACCATGTAAATACCACTTAAGTACACCGTAAGTACTGTACTGTAAAAGAAAGCGTTACCATTCCCACCATGCTGTCGAAGTAGCATTTATATTAATACTTTGAAAACAATACTGTTTTTTAACTGTGTGGCTAATAAATGGTAGATCTGACAGGTTGATCTTTCCACAACCACAACACGCAAGTGTGTGTGTGTGTTTGGGGGGGGGCACGAAATATTTTCTTTTTCCCTGTTAATTGAGAAGCACTGGTGTAGAAGTTTTCAAACACGGTGGGAAAAGCCGTTTTGAACTGTGAAAAAGTATTCCCTTTATGCAAAACAGAAATTATTTTGTTTTTGGATTTATTTTGTTCATAGCTGCATATTTTGTCACAGAGTGTAATTGTAGAATGAAGCTTTTTAAATTGTAGAATGAAGCTTTTTAAATTGTGTGCGTTTAATGTTAAAATTGTCCTCGTTGAGCACCCATAAGCCCTTTTTTTTGGTCTACTTTTCTGAGAAAACATTTATTGTCTGAGTGAATGTTTCATTTTGACGTGCGCTTGTTTTATGTGGCACAGATCAGCATCACTGCTCCACTGAGAGCAATATTCTTCACATCATAGGACTTCCGGTTCCAGGTCACGGCAAGACGCGTGGTCGCAGCTCTCTGCGGATACAACTACCTTCAAATGACTTAATAAGTTGATTTTTTCCAAAAAGAGAGCTGACCATGGCCCCTAAGAAAACCCAGGATTATGACGATCTCAAAAACACCCTTGATGATATTCAAGAAACGCTTAGATCTTTTATGGATCAGGTGTCGGCTAAGCTAACGCCACTGTGGGAGATGATGGAAGAGTTCCGAAGATTTCGGGCTCAAAACGAGCAACGAGAAAACCGGGTCGACATTCTGGAGAAATGACTGGACGATGTGGAACAGCAAGTAAGGATGAATAATGTCATTCTCACTGGATTACCAATCAAGCCTCGAACAAAGCTGAACGCAGGAGCTAGCACTGCTAATGCTAATGCTAGCGCTAGCAGGGCTGTTCATACGGAGCGCGGTGGAGAGTCTCTGGATCAGCAAATACATTCATTTCTCACATCTAAAGGGATTTCCCTAGATCTCAATACCATCGAGACCTGCCACCTGCTCCCCAGAAGAAAGGAGACGGATAAACCAGCGATCCTCATCAGGTTTGTGAATCACAAACACAAGCTAGCTCGGATGTCCCAAAGGAAGAACCTGAAAGGTTCGGCTGCTTATCTGAACGACCATCTGACCAGAAGGAATGCTGAAATCTCCAAACATGCACGGCTTCTCAGGAAGCAGTAGCAGATTGAAAACACTTGGGTTAAAGGCTGCACACAAACTGCACACAAACCACTCGGTCCACCGGACCGGTCCAAGGTTCTGGTTGTGAACACCATGAAGGACTTTGAGAAGTGCTTGTTTACAGTTGTCTAAAAAACAACATGGAGTAAATCAAAGAGTCAAATAATATCAAGAAATATGACACCTGGATTCATCACTTTCTCCATCTGTCTGACGTCACCTGAATCAACAGCAGAGATTTCTGACCTGCAGACAACTTGACCTCAACTTTCACCGAGCTGATATCAGCTGAAGAAGGATATGGACCTCTATCTAATGTCTGCAGACACAACATGGAAGAGACTAGAAACTGTTTTGAACCCAGAAGACCAGCTGTTTTTTCAGCAGAAGAAGAAATACCAACCTTGGATAATCGACGGAATATGGACCCTTTTATTTCTTTTTCCATTACAGCATTGCTTTATAAATATTAAAAAAAAGAAGAAAAAAAAGAAAAACGTATTAAAAAAAAAAGTAAAACAAATGATTAATCACTTATTGAAAATGGTTAATTTGATCGATGTTTAATGATATTACTTCACTTGCTCCGAAAAAATTGATAAATTGATGCAAAAATCTTTCCTAATGTTGCATAATTTTGCACGTTTTTAACTTTTGATACTTGATGAAATTTCACTACGAAAATTTCTGAAACAGTGTTGTTTCTATTTTACTGATATAGTATTATGTTTTAATCATATGAATGACTTTTATTAGTAACATATATTTTAGATAACTGATCTGCATTTGCCATGTTGATTTCTAAAAGAGGTATTTTTATTTTTAACATAATAATTAAGTATTATGTTGCTTTATCGGTACCTTATGATTTTCAATTCTGTCTGATAAAAGCTAGGAACTGGATATTGATAAATCATGTAATAAAATGGTTACAGTATAACGGGGTAGGATTATATAAGTTTGCTTCCTTCCACTCCCTTTCAAGCAATATTTATTAATATGTCTAATTATCCTAAGTTTGATTAGTTACTGTATGAATGTATAACTGAAGATTATATTGCTTTTGTGTATTGTTTCTACTTGATTGCTTGAAGTAAACCATTTCAAATCAAATTCAAATCAAAACATTATAGGTGAGTTAGAAATACACAGTAATCATGTGTCAATATGTCACCTCTTGAGTGCGGCCCGGACCTTTGCTCATTTTTCTGTATTTGGTCCTCACCATAAAAACTATGGACACCCCTGGTTTAAAGTGTTCAAATTTGGCAAAAATTGGATGCGGGCGCTGATTGTCGGATCTTCTTCCTCCGAGGCGGTGAACCCTGTGGATAGAGATCTTCTGCACCTCCTCCTTAGGGGGGGTACAGGTGGGCCTCCTGGATGGTAATACTCAATGGTAATACCCGGAGGCCACTTCACTTCATCCATAATGGATTCAAAGCTGTCATTCAAATCACACATCAAAAGGGTCTGCAATACAATTAAATTCAACCTCAGTATTTTTAGACACATGCGCCATCAGATGTCTACACAGTCAGCGAAAACACTCCAGCGCCTGGGGGTGGGGGCCTGGGCTTGCTCCAGGGGGGGCGGCGCTTTCTGGCTCCTCTCTCTCTGTGTGAAGTGGGTCGTGCTGGGCCTGGGGCGTCGGTGCCTCGGGGGATGGGGCCCCGAGGCTGGGGGACCTTGGCCCTATGCTGGGGGGGCTGGGGGACGGCTGTTTGACCACCGGGAGACAGTCTACCAGCTGTCCCCAACTCACCCCCTTCTTCATATAATCTCATATTAGGGTGAGGGGGTGGGGGGTTTAGCTTGCGATGCGCTTTGGGGGGGGCTACTTGGCAGTGGTCCCCTCCCATGGTTGCCGTATGGAATGGGCCCCCCCCTCTCGGTTTTATTTGCACCTTAGACATGTAGGTTCCTTGGTGGGGGGGGGTGCTTGGACATCACTGCCAGCAAGCAGCAGATGTCCTCCTAGCACCCTACCCGCCAATTTTAACGCACCTTAGACATTTAGGGACTCTTGGTGGGGAGGGTGAGGGGACATTACTGTGAATAATCAGGGAATGTCCTCTCTGTGTACCCACCAATTTTAACTGCACCCCCCCTAGTACACACACCTTTTACTCCTCATAATATACATTCAAACACAAACACGCACACATGCGCACATACACCCTCACAAACACACGCACACACATTATGCAAGGAAGGTGGGTCCTAGGTCCATCTGTCCCCTACCCCATCCCTGGTTGGGGGTACTGGGCCCTTGGCAGCGGCGGCCGTGTCCCCTGGGTGCCGGTTTCCTGGGCCCGGCGGGGCTCTCTCTGAGCAGAGAGGGGGTTCACATTACACCTGAGCCGGGGGTGTCCATTTCCCCGTGGGATGGGTTCGGGTTTTTGCCCCTGGGCGCTGGGCCCCGCCCACATTCCAACTGTGGCCGAGCCTGGTCGGGTCATGCTAACAACACCCCTTGCGGGCCCCCCTTTTCTCCGGGGTGCCCCCCTCCTGGGCAGGGCCGGCTGTCCCCTGCCTTGCTCCTTCCTGGACCAACCGTAGGCCGGGTGGGTGGCTGCCTGGAGCGCAGAGCGGGTCTCCCTTGGGGGGTCCTGGCTCATACCTGGGGTTGGGGCGGGGGGATGCCCAGAACTCCTGGGTGGTGATGGGGTGCTTGTCTGGGGCTGTGGGCGCTCTTCTCGGGTGGAGGCCCTGCGTTGGGCCCTCCCGGCGCGGCGGGGGGCCTGCTCCCCTGGTTGGGCTGGGGCGGCGCTCTCTTCCCCCCATGACTCCCTGCTCTCCGGTTCTGGTGGCCTCGTGGTGGTCCTGCTGGCCCTGGCCGGGGTGGCGGATGTGATCGCCCGGGGATTGTTGTTCTCTGCCTGCTGCCGGGTGGCGTTGGGAGTTCTGGCTGCCACTGTTGCTGCGGCGGGGGTCTGGGTGTGGAGATGGCTGGTCACCCTCCCTCCTTCTTTTCACATCCCTCCATCCATTTAGAAGAACATAAACACTCACCTGAGCACAGGTGTTAGCTCACCTTTGCACTAATAGTTTGCATGATTGAATGAATGAATCTCTCTGTAGAGCAGAGAAATTAACAGTGGAGCCCTAGTCCGGTTGAGTCTGTGCCGCTGTGATCGCTGCGGAAGGAGCGCACACCACTGAAGATTTCTGGATAATTTTCCCTTTTTCCCTCCTTTTCTCGCTCTTGGGGGCCTGGACTAACTCATGGCCCCCCGCAGCCAAGCTGAGAAGGCCCCCTGCATAGCTTACACACGCGATCAGCTGTTGGCGCTAAATAATCCACCTACCTTCAAAACTGGAGAGAAACTCTTACTCCCGGAGGAACTGAGGAGGAGACGACGAGGGTGCAAAGCAGGAGCTAAACGACAGATGAAGAGGAGGCGATTTAAACCCTGTGTCACCGCGATCATCACCGGGAACGTCAGATCCCTGCCTAATAAGATGGATGAACTGGAGGCTCTCGTACGGACCCAGCGGGAGTATCGAGAGGCCAGTGTCATGTGTTTCACTGAAACGTGGCTTTACAAACTGACATCGGACGCAAACGTGACGATCACGGGCTTCCATACAGTGCTAGCGGACCGAGACACCACCGCGAGCGGCAAGAAGAAAGGAGGGGGGCTTGCTATACTCGTAAACAAAAGGTGCTGCAAACCGGAGCACATCCACGTCAAGGAACGTGTGTGCAATCCCGATGTGGAGCTCCTTGCCATCAGACTTCGCCCATACTACTTGCCAAGGGAATTTACAAACGTGATCGCCATCAACGTCTATATTCCTCCGACTGGCAAAGCAGATGCGGCCTGAGACGCCATCCACTCAGTCACTGCCAACCTGCATACTAAACACCCTGGTGCCTTCTTCTTCATCACAGGGGATTTTAACCATGCCTGCCTCTCCTCCACTCTTCCCACATTCCATCAATACATCCAGTGCACAACAAGGGACAAAAAGACTTTGGACTTACTGTATGCTAATGTCACCAACGCATACACATCCAAGGCACTTACCCCACTGGGCAAGTCTGACCACAACCTGGTCCTGCTCTCCCCATCATACACATCGGTGGTCAAACAGAAACAAGTCACTGTGAGGAATATTACAAAGTGGTCTGACGGTGCCACGGAAAGCCTGCAGGATGCCCTGGAAACCACAGACTGGTCTGTTCTGTATGAAAGTCATGGTGACGATCTGGATGGACTAACAGACTGTGTCTCGGACTACATCAAATTCTGCACAGAAAACTCCATCCCGTCCAAGAGGGTGTGATGTTACCCGAACAACAAACCCTGAGTTACACGTGAGCTGAAGGCCCTTCTAAATGAAAAAAAAGGGCCTTCATGGCTGGGGACCGCGTGGAGCTCACTAGAGTTCAGAAGGAGCTGAAACGCAGCCTGAAGGAGTGTAAAGACGCCTACGGAAGGAAGCTGGAGGAGAGACTACAGAGAAACCAGACCAGGGATGTGTGGAGTGGGATGAGAGCAATCACTGGCCTTCAGAGGAAGGGAAAACCTGCAGCCGAAGGAAATGTGGATCGAGCCAACGACCTGAACAATTTCTTCAATAGGTTTGATTCCAGCTCCCCCTCCCCCAGCTGTCCCCTTACTCCTCTTCTGAGTGATCAACGGTCTTCCTCCCACCTTCCAGGGCCATTAACACATCAGCGTCCCCCACCTCCCTCCCCCAGCTGCCCTGCACGGCATTCAAAACCAGTTTTTAAACAGGTCTGACACCAGCTCCCCCTCCCTCATCAATCCACCCATTTATCCTCTGAACGACCACTGGACACCTTCCACTCATCTTCCAGGGCCATCATCATTAGCACCTCTGAAATCCCCACCCCCCTCCCCACAGCTGACATCCTTCACAGACCCAAAAACAGGCTCCACCACCCCCTCCTCCCAAAATGGCCTTCTTATCACATCCACTCAGGTGAGGAGAGAGCTGGAGAGGCTCAACCAGCGTAAGGCTGCTGGACCTGATGGCATCAGTCCCCGGGTACTCAAAAACTGTTCCAGCCAGCTATGTGGTGTACTTCAGCATCTGTACAACCTGAGCCTTAACCTTCAGAGGATCCCAGTGCTGTGGAAGACTTCCTGCCTCATCCCTGTGCCAAAGAAAAACCATCCGGAGTCGCCTAGTGACTACAGGCATATAGCACTGACCTCCCATGTTATGAAGGTCATGGAGCGGCTGGTGCTGTCACATCTCAGACCCCTGGTGAGCCCTTTCCAAGACCCACTGCAGTTTGCATACCAACCCAAGGCGGGAGTGGACGATGCACTGCTATACCTGCTGCAGAGAGCATACTCCTCCCTGGAAAAGCCTAACACCACAGTGAGGATCATGTTCTTTGACTTTTCTTCAGCCTTCAAAACCATCCAGCCGAGACTGATGAGGGAGAAATTAGAGAAGATGCAGGTGGATGCCCCCCTGGTCTCATGGATTGAGGACTACCTGACAGGCCGACCTCAGTTTGTGAGACTGCAGAGCTGTGTGTCTGACACCCTGACAAGCAACACTGGAGCCCCTCATGGAACCGTGCTGTCCCCCTTCCTATTCACCACATACACAGCTGACTTCCAGTGCCACTCTGAGCTCTGCCACCTCCAGAAGTACTCTGATGACACAGCTGTAGTCGGGTGTGTGAAAGATGGATGGGAGGAGGAGTACAGGAGCCTCGTGGAGCGCTTCGTCAGGTGGTCTGGTCAAAATTACATGCAGCTAAATGTGGCCAAGACTAAAGAGATGGAAAAAGCTTTCGACAGAGTAAATTGGAAGTTCCTCATTGCTGCCCTCCATAAGTTTGGTTTTGGAGAATCATTCATCAACTGGATCAAAATATTATATCGCAACCCCAATGCATCTGTCAGAACTAATAAACAGACTTCCAACAGATTTTTTCTCGGAAGAGGAACCAGACAGGGTTGCCCACTCTCCCCCTCCCTCTTTGCTATATTTATTGAGCCTCTAGCTGCAGCAATAAGACAGAATGAGAGCATCAAAGGAATTAAAACCAAACACACCCATCATAAAATCAGTCTCTATGCAGATGACATATTACTGTACTTAAATAACTCACAATCTGTAAATGAAACGGCAACAACCATTAATGAATTCTCCTCCATATCAGACTACTCCATTAATTGGAACAAATCTGTTTTATTACCATTGAACAGTAATGCGGAGCAAAGAATCACAATCCCAGTTAAAGTAGGCAATATCAAATATCTAGGTATTTATTTTTCCTCCAAATTATCAGAACTGGTGCAGCTAAACCACACTCCATTACTGAAAAGCACACAGGACGATCTAACCCGATGGACCAACCTGCCTCTGTCCCTCATGGGCAAGGTAGCCACGGTTAAAATGAAAATCTTACCCAAAGTCAATTATCTCTTCTCAATGATCCCCACACAACCGCCACTAAAATGGTTCAAAGCATTAGACTCATCCATATCAAGCTTTCTATGGAACAATAAACCTGCAAGAATTAGTCTAAAAACGTTAAAATCTTCAAAAAGCTGTGGAGGCTTGGAACTACCTAACTTCCACAAATACTTTCTTGCAAATAGATTACAATACATCTTAAAATGGTTAAAAAATAACCCAGAAACCAACTCATGGTTAGACTTGGAACAGGCGTTATGTGGGAAGATCAACCTGTCAGATCTTCCATTTATTAGCCAAACAATTAAAAAACAAGATTGTTTCAAAAGTATCAATATAAACGCAACTTTAACAGCCTGGTGGGAATTTATAAAAATATCTAAGTCATCAATTCAACCGTGCAGAATGACACCCATCTGGAACAACCCAGACATCCTCATAAACAAAAAGATGATACACTTCCCAGCTTGGCAAGCAGGGGGCGTGACGCTACTAGAGCACTTAATTATTGACAGAAGATTCATAACTCCCCAGGAACTACAAGATAAGCATGGAATAAATAACTTCTTGGAATATCAGCAACTTAAGTCTATTATTACTAAAAAGTTTAAATACAGAGACAACGATTTTAAGCTACCAGAGGTAGTTAGCTCTCTGATTAATTTTTCAATGAACAAAACTCTCTCAAAAATATACAAACTTTTATGTAAATTAGATAATAATATTTCACTTCCAATAACAAAATGGGATGCAGATTGGAGCATCAGCATAGATGAAAACTTTTGGTCAGAACTTTGTCTAAACACCTTTAAACTGACTAAAAGTCCAAATTTGCAGCTAATCCATTTTAAAACTCTTCACAGGATTTACTACACTGGACAGAGGATGTTCAAGATGGGTCTCAGTAACTCAGACATTTGTGAACACTGTGACAGTAATCTACCCGATAGTTACATGCATGCACTGTGGTTCTGCACGCCTGTCCAGGCTCTCTGGCAGCAGGTATGTGCCGATCTATCAGCCTGGCTTAAGGTTTCAATCACGGCTTCACCATCACTTTGCGTGCTTGGTGACATGAGTGCCATCGAGGTAGAAGGAGAATTATTAAATATCATTTTCATAACTCTTTGTTTTGCTAAAAAAACCATCTTAATAAACTGGAAAAACAAGAAAAATATAAATATAAGTCAATACAGAAATCTGCTTTTTGATCATATCAGCTTGGAAAAAATGTCAGCCCAAAATTCAAGTAACTTGGAAAGAATTCAGTCTCTCTGGTCTCCCATAGCTAACTCCATGACTTAGGGGGGGGGGGGGGGGGGGGGCTGGTTGTTGCTGCTCCTTGCCCTTCTGCCGTGGTGCAGGGTGGGGGTCGGGGCCTCTGCTGCCCGGTGGGGGCTGGTGGGGGGCCCATTCGTTGGGGGGTCGGTTCCGTTGCCTGGGCGGGGCGGGCTGGGCGCTGCGTGGTCTTCTGGGCTTGGCGGTGGGGGGTGCGTGGTGGGGGGGTTGGGTGGTGGTCTGGCTTGGCTTGGGGGGGTGGTCTCTTTGTCCGTGCTGGGGGGGGTCGGCGGGGGGTCTTGCTCGGGGGGATGGGTCCAGCGGCACTGGATGGGCTGCCCGTCTACACCTGGGGCTGGTGTCAACCCTTCCCTGGCTCCGGGGCGGGGCAGGGCAACCCTCTTGGGGCCCCCGGTCGCTCTGGGCGTCACCCGCTCCGGCTGCGGGGTCTTGGGGGGGTGTGGGGGGGGTCTGTCGGCCCTGTCTTGTGGGGGGGCTTTCCGGGGGGGGGGGGGGGCGCCATGGGTGCGGGGCCTTGGGGGTTTGACGTGTCGGGGTCTCCGCTGGCAATCGGCGGTTGCCCCGGCCGGTTGGCTGCCTTGGTCCCGTAGAGGCCAGACCAGAGCTTCCTCGGGGCCGGCGCCTGGGGGTGGGGGCCTGGGCCTGCTCCGGGGGGGGGGGGGCGGCGCTTTCTGGCTCCTCTCTCTCTGTGTGGGGTGGGTCGTGCTGGGCCTGGGGCGTCGGTGCCTCGGGGGATGGGGCCCCGAGGCTGGGGGACCTGGGCCCTATGCTGGGGGGGGCTGGGGGACGGATGTTTGACCACCGGGAGACAGTCTGCCAGCTGTCCCCAACTCACCCCCTTCCTCATATAATCTCATATTAGGGTGAGGGGGTGGGCCTGCGATGCGCTTTGGGGGGGGGGCTACTTGGCAGTGGTCTCCCTCCCATGGTTGCCGTATGGAATGGGCCCCCCCTCTCTCGGTTTTATTTGCACCTTAGACATGTAGGGCCCTTGGTAGGGGGGGTGCTTGGACATCACTGCCAGCAAGCAGCAGATGTCCTCCTAGCACCCTACCCGCCAATTTTAACCGCACCTTAGACATTTAGGGACCCTTGGTGGGGAGGGTGAGGGGACATTACTGTGAGTAATCAGGGAATGTCCTCTCTGTGCCCTACCCACCAATTTTAACTACACCCCCCTAGTACACACACCTTTTTACTTCTCATAATATACATTCAAACACAAACACACACACATGCACACATACACCCTTACGAACACAAGCACACACATTATACAAGGAAGGTGGGTCCAAGGTCCATCTGTCCCCTACCCCATCCCTGGTGGGGGGTACTGGGCCCTTGGCAGCGGTGGCCGTGTCCCCTGGGTGCCGGTTTCCTGGGTCCGGCGGGGCTCTCTCCGCGCGGGGAGGGAGTTCACATTACACCTGAGCCGGGGGTGTCCGTTTCCTTGTGGGGTGGGTTCGGGTCTTTGCCCCTGGGCGCTGGCCCCCCGCCCACATTCCAACTGTGGCCGAGCCTGGTCGGGCCATGTTAACAACAACCCTTGTGGGCCCCTCTTCTCTCCGGGGTGCCCCCCTCCGGGGCGGGGCCGGCTGTCCCCTGCCTTGCTCCTTCCTGGACCAACCGTAGGCTGGGTGGGTGGCTGCCTGGAGTGCAGAGCGGGTCTCCCTTGGGGGGTCCTGGCTCGTACCTGGGGTTGGGGCGGGGGGATACCCAGAACTCCTGGGTGGTGACGAGGTGCTCGTCTGGGGCTGTGGGCGCTCTTCTCGGGTGGGGGCCTGCGTTGGGCCCTCCCGGCGCGGCGGGGGGGCTGCTCCCCTGGTTGGGCTGGGGCGGCGCTCTCTTCCCCCCATGCCTCCCTGCTCTCTGGCTCTGGGGGCCTCGTGGTGGTCCTGCTGGCCCTGGCCTGGGTGGTGGGTGTGATCGCCCGGGGGGTGGTTGTTCTCTGCCTGCTGCCTGGTGGCGTTGGGAGTTCCGGCTGCCGCTGCTGCTGCGGCGGGGGTCTTGGTGTGGGGATGGCTGGTCACCCCTCCCTCCTTCTTTTCACATTCCACCATTCATTTAGAAGAACTTAAACACTCACCTGAGCACAGGTGTTAGCTCACCTTTACACTAATAATCTGCATGATTGAATGAATGAAATGTTTCACATTGGTTGGTTTAGGGGCATAAGTATGCGTGTGTGAGCAATATCTGTATTGTGTGCATGTTTTGTGTACATGTTGACATGTAGACATCTTTACAGTTAACAGGTGTGTTTATAACATCTGAATGTGTGTGTGGACAGGCCCCGCCCTTTGAGACTTGTATTACACTTGAACCTTACCGTAATGATAAACATCCAGTAAAGTTGTTGCTTTAGGCTGCTTCATGGTTCTACCCCCCCCCCTCCTATTATCACCCTCCTCTCCCCCCTCCTCTCCCCCTAACATCCCTCTCTCTTCTTCCCTCCTTTCCTTTTCCGTCCGGTCCAGCAGCAAAGATTTTCTAATATGATGGAATTTAATAAAGTTTGGCCTCAACTACAAAAGGGGTTTATTCAGACATTCCTCTGGTTTGTCTGAAGATTAATAACCCCTGTTGTTAAAGCAAAATATGTCCAACACAAGAGGCCTTCAGCTCTCATCTGTTTGCCCAGCTGTTGGACAGGACAAGTTAAAAAAAAAAAAAAAAAAAAGACTAAAGAGATGGTGATAGATTTTAGCAGGAGAAAGTCTTCGCCCCCCCCCCAGTCTGTATCGGTAGGACGGATGTGGAAGTTGTCTCGTCCTACAAGTTCCTGGGAGTACATGTAGACGATAAACTGGACTGGTCCACAAACACTGAGGCCGTCTACAAGAAGGGCACGAGCAGACTTTACTTCCTGAGGAGACTCAGGTCTTTCAATGTTTGCAGCAGGATGCTCTACATGTTCTACCAGTCTGTCATGGCTAGCACCATCTTCTTTGCTGCAGTGTGCTGGGGTGCTGGCATCAAAGCAAAGGACGCCAACAGACTGAACAAACTCATTAGGAAAGCAGGGTCTGTCATTGGCTTCAAGCCTGCCAAGCTGGAAGAGGTGGTTGGGGACAGACTACTGGCTAAACTGGGGACCATCATGGACAATCCCTCCCATCCCCTCTTCAAGGAGGTGGACAACCTGAGAAGCAGTTTCAGTGGCAGGTTCATTCACCCTCGCTGTGCCAGAGAACGATACAGGAAGTCATTCCTGCCATCAGCCATTAGACTCCACAACTCATCTGGCAGATTCAGATGTACATGAAAATTCTAGTCACAGACTACACTTTTCAAATTGTATTTTACTCAATTTTTGTCCTTTTTTTACTCTCTGTATTTTTTGTGTCTGTGTTTGTCTTTACGCCCCCCCCCCCCACCACCACCACCACCACCACCACCATTTCCTTAGTGCTGCTACTGCAACTAAATTTCCCTTCGGGATTAATAAAGTTCTTCTTGAATCTTGAATCTTGAATCTGTAGCCAGACCAGGGAAGCAGTTGGAGAGACTCAGGACAGGAAGCTTCTGGGTCTCATCAGATCTCCTTCTGGGCCTTCGAACAACCACTTCTTCATCCACGGATGTTTGTTTTGGAGTTGATAAGAGTGAACTGCCCATAGGGAGGAGTAACCAGGTAAACGTACTGCTCGAGTTGCCTGCATGAAATACTCCCAGGATTGTTCACTTAATCCAATTAGACTGCAGAGTAAAGGATGCTTTACATTGTTTCAGTGTTTAATCATGTTTGTCTGTACTTATGAGTGTATATGAGTATATGTATATGTATATGAGTGTATATTGTGTATATATTTGTTTATACTGACTCCAAAGTTTTGTTTCTTTTTTTTGTTTCTTTATATATTGCTCTCTCTCTGCCCTGTACTGCTGCCGCAATAAGGAAATTTCCCCATCGTGGGACGAATAAAGGAATATCTTATCTTATCTTATCTTATCTTATGAGCCATGACAATATACTTAGATGTAGAAATTCACAAGTCGCTGGGTAACTAAACTGATCTTTTGGTTTCTCATAAGTCAAAAGGTTTTAGGGAAATAGGTTTGCCTGCAATCATTGCCATCTTGTGAGCAAAGTTTGAGAACCTTTGACAGGTGATCAGAGGAGGTTTCTATTTAAGCACATTGCACACAGAATTTCCCAACTTGAAAGTCATGAATACTCAATGAAATGTCAAGTCAAGTCAGCTTTGTTGGTCAAATATACTACATGCACATGATATATGGCACAAATGAAATTTCTTTTCTCTCAATCCACAGTGCATGTTATGGCAGGTGGGTGGAAGGTGGGATCCAAATGCGGACATGGCTTTCCGGGAACCCTTTTAGCGGCTGGGTGGCTCAGTTAGTAAGGTGAGTGGCTACCATGCAGGGATCCACGGTTCGATTCCCGGAGGGAAACAATGGTACTGAGTACTGAGGCAATTACCATGTCAACTGAGCAATCACCCAGTGAGGGTCCTTAGGCAAGGCCCTTAGCGCTACTGCCTCCCAAACGCAGTTAGGCTGCAGCTCACTGCTCCCCCAGGGGATGGGTCAAATGCGGAGAAGAATTTCCCCATTGAGGGATCAATAAAGTACCAATTAAATTAATCCTGTTTGCATAAGCCAGTGCCAATGGTTTATAATCATTACGTGTGATGGGCCTACAATTATCTTATTTTGTCAAGTCCTTATTTGGTTTAGGGAGTTTTTGGTCCTGGGGTAAACTATCAGATAAATGTCTGTGGTACAACAATGCTGCTCGGCTTGATTTACATGACTTATTTCCTGGAATACAACATGCCTGTAATATGACGAATTGGGAGTTCTATCTGATTGGCTGTTGTGATATTACTTCCTTGAAAAGGAGGGACTTAAGACAAGCGTATCAGCCAATGAGCGTCATCGTGGAGGTGAGGCTGGTTGTTTTATAAGCAGGTTTTGCTTCTAAACGCCACTTTTGTGAGTGATTCTTTTGTGAAAAGAAGCATTGTGAAAAAATCTGCCATGGCAACCCACAGAGGTAACGTTTTTTCATGACAAATTTGAATATATCTTAATATAGTTAACTTCTGACTGTGTTTGAGGCACTAAAGAACAATTTTGAATTGTTACACTTCAGGTAATTGGCTAGGTTCCATTGAACAATAAAGTTGTGTTGACGACAATCCATGTGGGTTTCTTTCTCCCAAACTGTTTTATTCCTATTCAGTCAGCTGAAATGACAAAAGCGAGTTAATACTTGGTCACGCGGTGTTAAAGTCTTACCTTCTTTCTTTTTTCTGTTGTCTTTTTAGGTGTTGAAATGGACAGCAAAACAGAAACTCCGCAGATAGGTGAGTATTTGGATATTGTTTTATAACTTTGCCAGTAATTGCCGCTCCGCTATTGCTTTGAGATTTAACGTGTCTAAATGGGTGTTGCTAGACAGGAAACAACTTTCAGCACAATTTATGATTAATAAATCTCTTCAGTGTGAAAGACAAACTAGAAAACCAATGTCATAAACGTCTCTTTTGTTCTCCTCTGTTTGTTTTACATGAACATTATGCACACTAATCCACCAATCAGCCGATTACAGAATTTACAGGATGTCTCTGCATTTTCCTAAAAAATGAACTAAAATATACTGCTCCACCAGACAACTTTTTTAGTGATCCTCTATTAAGTGATAAACCTGCATATTCACCTGAACATCATTGCATGTTAATGTTGTTTTTTGCAGAGAGTGAGATGACTGAGACGGATGCTTTCAACAGGTAAAGACTTCTTTCTTTCTCCTATGCATTCTTAGGGAGAAAACACTCATTCCTGATTTTTCACTCTCATGTTATTTCTCCTTTTTTTATGGCAGATCTGAATTGAATACAGCTGAGATGTACAGGATGAACCACAAACGGCGTGGCTTGGCCCTCATTTTCAACCAAGAGAATTTCCACCCTGGGCAAAGTTTGTCATGCAGGAGAGGAAGCTATTTTGACAGCTGGAACATGCAAAAACAGTATGCCTCTCCCATTCCAGCGCTGTGGTTTTTTTGAAGAACATGTTTGACCATGTTGTCTTTTTGTAGAAAACATTTTGGTTTCTTTGCTGCAATTTTGCTCCACCTGAACCCATTTTTGTTTTTCATATAGACTAAAGGAGTTGGATTTTGTAGTCCAGAGTTATCGCGATCAAACTCAGTCAAATGTCCTGGATATTATCTATGACGGTAATGATCATGTGTGCCTCTACATGTTCTCGCATAAGCTAATTTAACAGTAAAACACAGCAAAGTTTGATTAATGCATTTCCCACTAGCTTCTACAAAAGATTACTCTGATGCTGACTGCTTTCTGATGGTCTTCTTGAGCCACGGTGAGAACAACTATGTTTACACCTTTGACAGCATGATCAGCATCAAGGAAATCATTTCCAAGTTCAGAGGAGACAAGTGCCCAAGCCTTGCAGGAAAGCCCAAGATCTTTATCTTCCAGGTACATTTAAAACAATACAGATGTCTTTAAACTCTTAGGGGGTGTGCTTAAAAAATCTGCTAGTTTTTTTTTAGCTAATGTCACCTGCTGCCTTGGAACAACATCTGGGTTTATCACTTTTTGGTAAAAGATGTAACGAAATATGTCAATGTGTGTCTGCAGGCATGTCGTGGAGATCAATATGACCCTTCAGTGGTCGTCCATGATGCTGTTGACTTCCATGAGTTGGTTCATGAGGTGGTGGTTGATGCAAGTTCAGTACACACACTTCCAGCCGGAGCTGACTTCATTATGTGCTACTCTGTGGCTGAAGGTAAGTAGAGACAGTTACTAAAGAGTTATTTGTCAGATTTGAGGCCAAATAAACAAGTCTTTATGTCATTTTTTAAGAAGCAATTAATGTTTTTTAACTTCAACTTCCCCCTTTTTCCCTCCTAAATTAAAAGCGCTACATTTAATAGTTTTATAGTGTGAACACTTTTTCTTTCGTTATATTTTTTAGCACTTTAACATCTCCATGATTTTAATTGAGCTTGCCGTATATGTTACAGCTTAACATAGAAAAACTGACTTTTGCATAATTAAAAATTTTTGGATAGGTTGCTTGGTCAATGTTTCCTTGACCAAAAATAAATAAATAAACAACCTTGTCAGTATTTCAGAATTTTAGTTTTTTTCACACAGCAGCGCGTTTACCTGGTTACACCTCCCCGCGTACGGTTCAGCCTAATTAATTTACCTATATATATATATACCTTATATATATACTGCGTCCTGCTTAAGAAGATGTGTGCCCTATCCCATCTCCATCCATTTCCGCAAGCGCTGCATTTTTCGCCCCACCCTCCTTCCTAGCTTCCACCTGTGAGCTCCGTTAGGGGTTGTTTTATACCAAAGTTTTCTATGAAAATATTGTTTTACTGTATCTGAACGGAGCCTTACGCCAAACTAAAAGAAATATGAAAAATAAACCTTTCTTACTGCATGAGTTGTCTGAAACTGAAATGTTTATTATTGAACCAAATCACTTTAAGTCTTATAAAAGAGTGATTACATTCTAAGATATTTAGGAATTTGAAGTTCCTCTGTAAGGACAGGAAAGAATATCACTAAAGCATATGATTATCAAACAGTAATTGCCATACAACTCAGTCAATGGCTTTTTTGTTGGTCTTGTCTTGTCCCTTTAGGGTACTATTCCCATCGAGAGACGGACAGAGGCTCCTGGTACATTCAGGATCTGTGCGAGCTCCTTGGAAAGTACGGAAATTCTCTCGAGTTCACCGAGTTGCTCACCCTGGTCAACAGAAAAGTGGCGATGAGAAGTGTGCCGGCGAACAGTAAGCCAGAAGCTGTTGGGAAAAAACAGGTTCCTTGTTTTGCTTCCATGTTGACCAAGAAGCTGTACTTCCCGAAAAAGTAACAGTATCAGGTCACTGTTGTGAAGTCAATTCATTGTTAAAAAAAATGTTTTCTTTAATTGTATATCCTTAAAGACGCAGTCCAATCATCTATGGATTTATTTTAAAAACTTTCTCAGAATTCTTTTAATTCTTTTTATAATTATGGCATTTTTAGTCACTTGTCAAGGATCTTTAGAAGGACTAATCATTAGAGACAAATATTTCACAACAGCACCAAACATCCATAGAAATACACCTACTGTCATTCCAAGCCACTTCTTTAAAAGGGAATTCATGATTGTGCTGTTGTGTCACAGCAGTCAATGGTACTTTTTTTTTACACCAAGTTGGTTCAACCAAACACTACTATAGAAACATTAAAAGGAGGACTGAGTTTGTTCTATCTTTTCCCCCCACAATGTTGTAACATGGGTCTGACATTCAGCACATTTGTCTTGTGCTGCAAACTGTTACTTTACTGTTTCGGCTCATACTGTTGGGACTTTCTGGGTAAAACTGTAACATTTTAGTGACTGGTTTATTCTCAGTGTGTTTCACTGGGAAAATAACTAAAACATATTCTTTAAATTTTTTGAGTTTTTGATTTGAAATGGTTTATTTCAAGCAATCAAATAAGAATCATACACAAAAACATTACAATCATCAGTTATACATTCATACAATGACCTATCAATCTTAAGATAATTAGACATGGGAATAAATATTACTTGAAGGGAGTGGAAGGAAGCAAATTTATATAATCCCACCCCTGTTCTTTGTTACCATTTTATTACATGATTTATCATTATCTGGTTCCTAGCTTTTATCAGAAAGAATTAAGAATAATTAAGTGTCAATAAATCACATGACAAATATGAATTACTTAAATTATTATGTAAGAAACAACTTTTAGATATCAACATGGCAAATGCACATCAGTTATCCAAAATATATGCAGATTATGTTAATTATAAAAGTCATTTATATGATTAAAAATACTGTATCAGTAAAGTAGACACAACACTGTTTCAAAAATGTTCATAGCAAAGTTTTTGCTCAAGTATCAAAGTTAGAATATGTGCAAAATTACATTTGGAAAAAATGATGAATCAATTTTTCTTCTGGGGAGTGGGTGGCAGGTCTCCACGGTATTTAGATCCAGGGAAATCCTTTTTAGACGTGAGAAATGATACCACTGGGTGTTCCAAAGACTCTCCATCGCTCCCAGTTTCAGAGGAACTGTTTGCAATGCTAGCGCTATCAGCTTCAGCAATGCTAACTCCAGCTGCATTTAGCTTTGCCCGAGGTTTGATCGGTACTCCAGTGAAAATTACATTATTCATCCCTACTTGTTGTTCTACATCATGCAGTCTTTTCTCCAGAATGTTAACCCAGTTTTCTCTTTGCTCGTTTTGAGCCTGGTGCCTCCAGAAGTCTTCCAGTAGCTCCATGAGAGGAGCTAGCTTAGCAGTCACTTGTTCCATTAAGGGATACAACTTGGATATCATCAAGAATCTTTTTAAGGTCTTTCTAGTCGTGATTTTTCTTAGGGGCCATGGTCAGCTCTCTTTTTTTTTTTTAGAAAAATCAACTGTTAAGTCATTTGAAGATAGTTGTGTAGCTGCCGTGAGCCACACGTGTCTGTGCTGTAACCTGTAACCGGTGAAGACATGTATGCCTTTTAATCTTTTATTGCATTTGAAGTATTAATGTCCAACTTTACATGCATTCGGTGTGTTCTTATTCTTCATTTATAATCTGTCACAAAGTTCAAAGCTTTGACATTTCAGCTACCCACCCACACAACAGAAAGTGGGCCTCTCGGCTGCAGACGAGAGAAGCAGAAGTTTGTCACACGTAAAAAGAAGCCAGCCAGCTTTTGCACCCCGGGTGAGGAGTTTATCACTCCTTTTGAAAAAGCAGGTTGAAGTCAACCAAAGGTCAACATGTCCTTCTATGGAAACAGAAAAACAACTTTGAAAGACCATTTGGTGAAGAGCTCCAAATAAGGACATTGTACAAACTGCCTGCTGGACTGGCTGCTGAACACAGGAAGAAGCACGCACGCCGCCTCTATAAGACTTCTCCTTTTAGGAAGTTCCTTCTTCTTTGTGGGGGCTCCCTTCTTAGCTTTTCTCCTGTGCTCTCTCTTGCTACTCTCTTAGAAATATTGTATCAAGGAATAAACTTTGTTCATCTTTAACTGTCCAAATCCTGGGTCATTTTTCTCCCCAATGCTGAACACGTTTTCGGAACCTACAAAAGCGGAGTAAGGTTTCCTACACAGGAAATCACTAGCATTTACGTAAATGAAAGAGTGCATCTTTTAGTATGGCCATCACTAGAGGTAAGATCGGGCCTAAAAGATCCGGCCCGACCCGACACAGGCCCGCAGGCATTAAAGCCGAACTCGGACCAAACCCGACCAATTAACTTGATTTGCAGGACCGAGCCCGAAGCAAACCCGAAATTTCAATTTAACCCATAGTATTTTTGGCAGAAAAAAATCGCCAGATTTCTTAAAGGTAAAATAATCTATATATTTTTATGATCATGAAAGTTATTTTCTTTCGAACAGAGAGTGGTCGCTGCAGCCGCGCGTATAAGCTCACTGTTGTGGCATAGAGTTCCGCTGGAAGCGCTGTGCATAGGTTCCTCCCTCCATGACAAATGCATTTGATCAATGAAATAACGCTGGAACACAGAAGAAGAGGCCAGACAGAGAGAGAGACAGAGAGATCTTGATGATAAGCACTCGCTTCATTACGCAGAGAAATACTGCAGCCACAGCGGTGTGCGTTTGCCTTTTCAGCTCCCCTGTCTGAAGTTTATCCTTGACTTCCTGCTGCTCCATATTGGGGAAACCTAAACAAAATAGATGCAGGCTTGGGGAGGGAAGATTACGTTCAAGACGTGCTCAGAGCTGCGGGTGGCCGGCGCCCCCCTCGTTCTGCCAGTTGCTGGACCACAGTGTATGTCAATCAACGGTGGGCTTGTGACTGGTGGGAGGGGGCGGGGTCTACCTGTGTGTGTGTGGGTGTGTGCACTAAGGGAACGTTCTCCCTCTGAGTAAGAAGAAGCTGGCTGTGCCTTTCGGTACGTGCGGTAACCGTTCTGACATACAGGATTAATAAAAAGCTGTTTGACAACCGCCCACCTAAGGAGGTTCTTTGCAGACATTACAATATATTTATTAAAAAAGTCAGCGAGAGAGAAGCCCGGCCCGACCCGACCCGAACGTAATGACTGTCATTTAGAGCCCGACGGGCTCGGACTCGGGCTCGGGCTTAAGATCTTACCTCTAGCCGTCACTGACTGCAAGGAGCAAAAAGGTTCAAAACGTCAAAAAAACACCTGAAAACGACAAAAAATCTGTTCAAAAGTCGCCCAAAGCACAAAACGGCATGACATCTGTGTAACACAACAAAAACACACACACACACAATATCACCACAAGAACATCCAAGTGTAATCGCAAAAATTACGACAAAAACCCAAAAAAGCCTCAAAAAGTCCTCAAAGGAAGGGTTTAAAGCCAAAAAGACATGACTAGCACAAAGTAAAGAAAAAAAACGCTCCATTGAAATATATAGGAAATCCTTACCGCAAAAAAAGGCTTTTTGTTTTTCGGAATGTCTATTCTCATGGCCTGCAGGAGTCACTGACTGCAAGGACCATATTGTTTTTTGGAAAGATTTTTTGCAAGAATGTGACCCACGCCGTATGCTCGAAAAGTCCCCAAAATGTGCACAGACCTGGGTTAAATTGCAAATGAATTTTCCACAAAGTCAATATCACCGCCCCCCCCCCCCGAAGACGATGACATCACGGCGAGTGATCCTGAAAAAAAAAGAATGGGCCGAAAATCGAGTATGGAGCCGGAAATAAAAAAGCGATTTTCAAAAAATTGCACACACTTGCAGGGTGTCCCCCTGCCCTCGCCCACAAGTGGCTAGGACAGGCTCTGGCTGACCTCGAAAGAGAATTAACAGAAGTAGATGAATGAATGAATAAATGCACACGCTTGCTACCAGCTCCAATCTACAAACACCACAGAAGCGTTGTTGACCTTTGACCACCTCTGACATGTTCTGTGCAAACCTACCGTCAGCATGGAGGATCCTGTTGTTAAAATAGCGCAAGAGTGAAATTATACTTTCTTTTTTCATGGTAAACATTTTTACCATCGGGTAAGACAGGAAGACATTTAGCTTCATTTTCCTGATTAGTCAATAATCTGACCGGATTATTTCCTTCCGCCGGGGCCAAACTCAAAATGTCCTCAAAATACTGGTCCAGGTCTTCTTGGCCGATGTCCACTGGGAGCAGAGCAGAATCTTGGAACATGCAGTGATTCTGTATGTCATGGAGAAGCTCATCTTCTCCATCATCTGCATCTTCCTCTTTTTGTTCATTTTTGTCCGTCGGATTTTCTGGTTTGTTGTGATTTTCTTATTCCAATTCTTCCTTACAAAAGTCATTGAGCCAAGCTTCATTAAACTCTATGTCTTTGTAGTACTGATTATTGTGTTTCAAATATTGCAACGCCCGCCTAATGTGCATGGTATCCACAAATTGATACTCATAATGACCTTTGTAAGTCAGTTTACACTTTAATTTGACGCGCAACAGAAACCCTTCCATGTCAGACCGAGGCAGCACATTGATTGTTTGCACCAAGTTGGCAGGAACACACGTGATTGGGCCGTGAACACCATTCTGCCCACCTTTAGGCAGAGCAAGCATCTTCATGAATGGTATATGCAGTGAAATCAGATGCTGCTCTAAACTATTCAAACAAGCTGGCCTCTCTTTAACTTGGAGTAGCAGCAGTAGCAAATCCACAGAGCGCTCCTCGCTGTCCCTAAATGTGTTACAGTGTGAGGCATCTTTCCATATTTATTTATGCTAAGATCTTTCTTAATCTTTCTTAAAATTTCATCATTTCGATATTTTGTTTTTCTTTTAGTTTTAATTTTGTCCATTTCATCAGAATATTTTTTTTTCGCTTTTAACTTTACAAATTCTCTAAAATTTTGATTTTCCATGTATTGTAGTTTTTGTCGTTTCCTATTACTTAATTTTACTTTTTGTCTGTAACTAACCCTAAATATTTAGTTTTGATTGACTGCTTTAACCTCTCTCTCCTATTTTCCTTGCAAATTTTCCTTTATACTTTTTGGCTTTCTGCAGTCTTTTTTTTTAATATAAAACACATTAAAGTTGAAGTCCCCCACCTAGGTGTTCAAAATGTGTTCTCTGCATTTGACCCATCCCCCGGGGGAGCAATGAGCTGCAGACGAGCTGCGCTCGGGGAGCCATTTAGTGGTTGAAGGAATTTATATTTTTGTGGTCTTATTTCTCTCAGGTTTTTAGTCGTATCTGTTATTTCAGTGAAGGTTGTTTTCAGATTTAAGTGTGTGGGGTTCTCGGCCTTTGAATTTCAAAGGGACATCCTGTCTCTATTCACTGTAGCTCCAGAACTCACCCCCTGCAGAGACATCTGGATTTTCTAAGGCCAGTTGAAGATTGGCTGCAGTCTGACAATGGGCCAGAAAATGTATTATTCCATGGGAAACTCTGAAAGCGCAGATTCAAATGTGGAGACCAAAGAGTTGAGACTGACTGCCAGCGGAGAAGGATGCGGACGGGTGCTGGACTCCCATGGGGACACAGTTGGGGGTCGGACACATCCGTCGGTCAGACAACTCTCTGGAAAACTTTCCGGCGGGAACAGGATGCAGGGATTCCAAATATGGACTGAAGGAAGTGGGCAGTCTGTTCGGCCGGCCAATCTGAGCGTCCAGAGGAGGAGTGTAGCGGCCATGTTCCTTTCTGGAGGAGGGGGCTGGAGCCACGCATCAAAACCGCTGGACAGAAGAATCTCTTTGTCTCTCTGAACAGGCTGGCAAGTTAAGACACTGTTAAGCTGGTGCTTTGCCATCTCTGTGGAAAATCTAGAGGACCCGGGCGCTCGTTATAATTCGTTATAATTATGCTTTAGAAATATTGTTGGATATTCTTGTATTTCAACTTATTTGAACACGCAAAGAAAATATCTACAAAGCGACTAGATATTTTCTCCTTCATGGTTCAACCTAATCTCCCAGTCTTTGGTATGACTAGGCATGGATTTGAACTTGTGACCTTTCAGTCACAGGGCAGACACTCTTCCACAAGGCCACCAGCTCAGTGGCCTAGTGTTATTAGGAAGATAGCTTTCCACGTCCACTCTGGTCATCAATTGTTAAACTACTTATTTTGTTTGTCGACCAAATGCCACCTTTTTCATATGAATGCATGTTGTCAGTTGTAGGTTCTGTGTTGGCAGAGGGACAACAGCCAATAAAGCGGCCCTGTTGTGGATCTTTAACACACACAACAGTTTCAAAATGTGTACCACCACAATTTTCTATATGTATGGCCTTTTTTTTTTCATTATTTCTTTTTTTTTTAACTTGTCCTGTCCAACAGCTGGGCAAACAGATGAGAGCTGAAGGCCTCTTGTGTTGGACATATTTTACTTTAACAACAGGGGTTATGAATCTTCAGACAAACCAGAGGAATTTCTGAATAAACCCCTTTTGTAATTGAGGCCAAACTTTATTAATTTCAATCATATTTTAAAGTCTTTGGTGTTGGACCGGGCGGAAAAGGAAAGGAGGGGATAAGAGAGAGGGATGTTAGAGAGAGGGGGGGCAGGAGGGTGATAATAGGAGGGGGCGATAAAACCATGAAGCAGCCTAAAGCAACAAGTTTACTGGATGTTTATCATTACGGTAAGGTTCAAGTGTAATACAAATCTCAAAGGGCGGGGCCTGTCCACACACACACACTCAGATGTCATAAACACACCTGCTAGCTGCAAAATGTCCACATGTCAACATGTACACAATGCAGATATTGTTCACGCAGCAGGCAGAGAACAACTGCCCCCCGGGCGATCACATCCGCCAGCAGGACCCTCGCGAGGCCCCCAGATAGGGTTGGGCGATGTCCCTTAAATTGGCAGTTGACGATGTTTGCAGTCAACCATCGGGATGGACGATGATATCGTCGGGGGGGGGATAACTTTTCGTTATTATATAATTATTTTTCGTTATTTTACTTTATTACTTTATTTATTTTATCTCCCAAATAATGACTCATCCGCGATGATCCAGTATAAACTGAGGGAAGTGACTTTAAAAAAAGTAAAACAAACAGAACAGAATAGAAAAGAAGTGGTCCGCTCCTCCTGCACTTGATTAGTCAGGTGGAGCAGTGGAGCAGCGACCGCGTCTCTAGCAGAGCAGACGGACTTACAGCTGTGAGGGGAAGGGCGGGGGGGTGCTTCGTTACGTGTGGGAGACTTAGGACTGTGATCCGTCCTGCCGCTCTACGTGAGCGAGCTACCGATCTCAGGAGAACTGGGTCTCCCGGTAAAAGTGTGCTCGGAGCGCCAGCACACACACAGCGGCTGAGGAGCACTGTTAGCTTCAAAGCAGAAATGTCGCTCAGTCCTTAAAAAAACGTTCAATCAATCACGTGGATTTGTCTCCAGTCATGTCTCGACAAAATAAAGGCTGATGTTATTCCCACATATTAAGATGCAGATTGCAGCGTTTCCCGCATGGATACATTTAAAGTTCATGCTAATGTTGTTAGCCCGTGTTGTTAGCATACTGCTAATACGGGCTTCTTTCCGGCTCCGTTCAACAGAAAAAGCACTGACCACATGGATTACAATTAAAATGAGCGAACAGGCGTTTCATAATAACCGTAACATTAATTAAAAGCACGTTTAGATGATCATCTAGTATATTACCGAGCTGCCATATCTATCTATGTAGCCGCTCGGCGGAACTAATCTTCTCTTCCGGTTTGAAAACACTACTGCGCATGTGCGAATGATTTATTCTGACCTTAAGTGTCACCCATGGGAACGTTTTTTTTATTCTGAAAAAGTTTTTCTGGGCCCATGTACACGGTTGGATTCTAATCCGACCAATGATCCGATCAAGATATTTTGTTCATGTAACCGCGGCTTATGGTGTCGACTCGCAGCGTGGCGGGGGCGTGGCATCACGATGGTGTCTCTCCATCGTGATGTCAGTCACCCATCACGATGGACGATGCACAACCCTACCCCCAGAGCCAGAGAGCAGGGAGGCATGGGGTAAAGAGAGCGCCACCCCAGCCCAACCAGGGGAGCAGCCCCCCCGCCGCACAGGGAGGGCCCAACGCGGGGCCCCATCCGAGAAGGGCGCCCACAGCCCTAGACGAGCACCTCATCACCACCCAGGAGTTCTGGGCATCCCCCCGCCCCAACCCCAGGTACGAGCCAGGACCCCCCAAGGGAGACCCGCTCCGCACTCCAGGCAGCCACCCACCTGGCCCACGGTTGATCCAGGAGAGAGCAAGGCAGGGGACAGCCGTCCCCGCCCAGGAGGGGGGCACCCCGGGGAAAGGGGGGGCCCACGAGGGGTGTTGTAAACATGGCCTGACCAGGCTCGGCCACAGTTGGAAATTGGGCAGGGCCCAGCGCTCAGGGGCAAGGACCAGGACCCACCCCACAGGGACACGGACACCCCTGGCTCAGGTGTAATGTGAACCCCCTCCCCGCGCGGAGAGAGCACGGCTGGGCCGGGGCTCCATCCCCCGAGGCGCCGACGCCCCAGACCCAGCACCACCCATCCCACACAGAGAGAGAGGAGCCAGAAAGCGGCCCCCCCCGGAGCAAGCCCAGACCCCCACCCCAAGGCGCCAGCCCTGAGAGAGCTCTTTTCAGGCCTCGACGGGACCAAGGCAGCCAACCCGCCGGGGCAACCACCGATTGCCACCAGCGGAGACCCGGACCCATCAAACCTCCAAGGTCCCGTACCCCTAGTGCCCCCCCCCCCCGAAAGCCCCCCCACAAAACAGGGCTGACATTTTGTCCAAGCTGATATGATCAAAAAGCAGATTTCTGTATTGACTTATATTTATATTTTTCCAATTTATTAAAATGATTTTTTAACAATACTAATAGTTATGAAAATGATAGATACTAATCCACCATCTATATCGATGGCACTCATGTCACCAAGCACGCAAAGTGACGGTGAAGCCGTGATTGAAACCTTAAGCCATGCTGATAGATCGGCACATACCTGCTGCCAGAGAGCCTGGACAGGCGTGCAGAACCACAGTGCATGCATGTAACTGTCAGGTAGATTACTGTCACAGTGCTCACAAATGTCTGAGTTACTGAGACCCATCTTGAACATCCTCTGTCTAGTGTAGTAAATCCTGTGAAGAGTTTTGAAATGGATTAGCTGCAAATTTGGACTTTTTGTCAGTTTAAATGTGTTTTAAAGGTGTTTTAAAGTTCTGACCAAAAGCTTTCATCTATGCTGATGCTCCAATCTGCATCCCATTTTGTTATAGGAAGTGAAATATTATTATCTAAACTACATAAAAGTTTGTATATTTTTGAGAGAGTTTTGTTCATTGAAAAATTAATCAGAGCGGTAACTACTTCTGGTAGCTTTAAATCGTTGTCTCTGTATTTAAACTTTTTAGTACTAATAGATTTAACTTGCTGATATTCCAAGAAGTTATTTATTCCATGTTTGTCTAGACGTTCCTGGGGTGTTATGAATCTTCTATCAATAATTAAGTGCTCTAATAACGTCACGCCCCCTGCTTTCCAAGCTGGGAAGTGTATCATCTTTTTGTTTATGAGGATGTCTGGGTTGTTCCAGATGGGTGTCATTCTGCATGGTTGGATTGATGACTTAGATATTTTTAGAAATTCCCACCAGGCTGTTAAAGTTGCGTTTATATTGATACTTTTGAAACAATCCTGTTTTTTTAACTGTTTGGCTAATAAATGGTAGATCTGACAGGTTGATCTTCCAACATAAAGCCTGTTCCAAGTCTAACCATGAGTTGGTTTCTAGATTATTTTTTAACCATTTTAAGATGTATCGTAATCTATTTGCAAGAAAGTATTTGTGGAAGTTAGGTAATTCTAAGCCTCCACAGCTTTTTGCTGATTTTTGACTTGCCAGTTTATTGTTCCATAGAAAGCTTGATATGGATGAGTCTAATGTTTTGAACCATTTTAGTGGCGGTTGTGTGGGGATCATTGAGAAGAGATAATTGACTTTGGGTAAGATTTTCATTTTAACCGTGGCTACCTTGCCCATGAGGGACAGAGGCAGGTTGGTCCATCGGGTTAGATCGTCCTGTGTGCTTTTCAGTAATGGAGTGTGGTTTAGCTGCACCAGTTCTGATAATTTGGGGGAACAATAAATACCTAGATATTTGATATTGCCTGATTTGACTGGTATTCTTTGCTCCGCATTACTGTTCAATGGTAATAAAACAGATTTGTTCCAATTAATGGAGTAGTCTGATATGGAGGAGAATTCATCAATGGTTGTTGCTGTTTCATTTACAGAGTGTGAATTATTTAAGAACAGTAATATGTCATCTGCATAGAGACTAATTTTATGATGGCTGTGCTTGGTTTTTATTCCTTTAATGCTCTCATGCTGTCTTATTGCTGCAGCTAGAGGCTCAATAAATATAGCAAAGAGAGAGGGGGAGGGTGGGCAACCCTGTCTGGTTCCTCTTCCGAGAAAAAATCTGTTGGAAGTCTGTTTATTAGTTCTGACAGATGCATTGGGGTTATGATATAATATTTTGATCCAGTTGATGAATGATTCTCCAAAACCAAACTTATGGAGGGCAGCAATGAGGAACTTCCAATTTACTCTGTCGAAAGCTTTTTCAGCATCCAGCGACAGTATGGTCATTTCCTGGTTTTTAATGGTGGCAAAGTCAATTACATTAATGAGTCTGCGGACATTGACATCAGAGTGTCTGCCTTTGATGAAACCAGTTTGATCGAGGTGAATTATGTGAGGGGTGATTTTTTCTATTCTCTGTGCTAGTGCTTTGCAGATAATTTTAACATCTGCATTGATTAAAGAAATGGGGCGATAGCTTGAAGGACTAGTGGGGTCTTTTTCTGGTTTAAGGAGGATAATTATGTTGGCGGAGTTCATGTTAGGTGGCATTGATTTGCTTTCCTTGATAAATGTTACCATTTCAAAAAACGTCGGTGCCAGCTGTTCCCAGAATTCTTTATAAAACTCAGCAGGAAAGCCGTCAGGCCCTGGAGCTTTACCGTTAGGCATAAGTGATAGAGCTTCATGAAGCTCAGACAATGAAAGCTGTGAGTCTAGGTTTGTAATCTGATCTTCAGTTAATCTGGGTAGGTTTATTTTATCTAGAAATGAGTTGATGCTTTGTTCTGATGGGTTAATCTGTGATGTGTATAAATTTTTATAAAAGTCTTTAAACGCTGTATTTATTTTTGACCGGATCATGAGTGACATCTCCTTTTTCATCAACGATGGAAGTAATTGTTGATTTTTCTTTATTAATTTTAAGCTGATTAGCAAGAAATTTGCCAGATTTGTTTGAGTTTTCAAATCTTTCAAGTCGTAGCCTTTGTATTTGGAATTGTGTCTGTTTATTGATGATGTCATATAACTGCAGTTTTAAATTTTTCAGATCGCCCAGAATGTGTTCCTGTGCAGAGGCAGCATAAGCAGTCTCCAGAATTTTGATTTTATTTTCTAGTTCTAATAAATGTGCTTTCTCTTTGCGTTTTTTATACGTTGAATAAGAGATGATTTTCCCTCTCATGACTGCCTTTGCAGTTTCCCAAAGAAGGCATGGTGATATATCCTTAGTGTTGTTGAATTCTAAGAAGGTTGCCCACTCTTTTTTAAAGAATTCAATAAATTCCTGGTCTTTTAACAGAGATGTATTAAACCTCCAGATTGAACCTGAGGGTGTGGATATTTCCCTAGAAATATTTACAGAAACTGGTGCATGATCACTGATAATTATTGGGTGAATGTTGGAACTTTGGATATCTTTTAAGAGAGCGTTACTAATTAATAAATAGTCTAAACGGGAGTGTGAGTGGTGAACTGGAGAGAAAAAGGTGAACCCCTTAGTGTTTGGGTGACATGAGCGCCAAGCGTCGCAGAGACCCAGATCATTCATGTACTGCTGTAGGGTACTTGCAGACCTCCATATGCGTTGGTTTGCTGCTGTGCTGAGTCTGTCAAGTTCAGGGTCCAAAACAAGGTTGAAGTCTCCTCCTATAATGATTGTGGAGTCAGAGTGAACTGAGAGTGAGGTGAAGAGTCTGTGAAAGAAGGAAGAGTCGTCAACATTCGGGCCGTAGATACTGGCTATGCAATAGTCCTTATTCTGAATGGATATATTAATGATTACAAATCTGCCTTCTGGGTCAATAACTGCATCCTTATGAGTAAAATTAAGGTTTTTATTAATCAAAACAGCAACTCCTCTTTGTTTGGAGTTGTAACTAGCAGAGTACATAACTGTAAATTGTAAACCGCACAGGAGATGCTTCTGTGAATTAGATAAATGGGTCTCCTGCAGTAGAGCTATATCTGCTTTAAGATCATTCAGGTGATTAAACACTTTCATTCTCTTTGGCCCAGAGCCAAGTCCACGCACATTCCAGCTAACGATGTTAAGACTGTTCATAACTGCTCTGACTAGAAAGGTGTGAAGCTAAGTAATGCGTGTGTGCCCGCCCGTGTGCGCGTGCCCGCATTGCAAACCTGCTGCACAGAGAAGAGCTGTGCATGTGTGCGCGTGAACGTTTTCTGGCTATGTGAGCTGCGTGTTGCGTGCGTCCTATAAGAGCCTGTGTGAGGTGTTTGCAGTTTGTCAGCGTGTGTGTGCGGGATCTCTTGTGCACGTCCATGTGTGCGCGCGCCCGTTCAGTGCGTAAATAAATACTTACCGAGGATGCGTTGTTTTTCAGTGATTTACATATAAAGAAGGGGGAGAGGGGGGGGGAGCAATAAAAAGATAGAAAACAAGAAAAGAAATAGAAAACAAAAACAACAAAACAACCACAGAAACATGAGTGGGACTGAGGTAAAGAAAAATACTTTTCCTGAGATGGAGGTGTGGATTATTGATGATGTGATGGGATTAGCGGGTTTCTTCTGGGCAGCGCGGATGTTCTCAGCGCGGATCTGAAAGTCTTCAGCACAGCCAGTGGGTGATCTCCAGGTCTCGGAAAAGCCGCCCGTTGACGTAAAGCTTATCAACGGCCACAACCGCTCTAGAACCGGCAGTCAGATGCTTCCTCCTCAGCGGGAACAGGATCTTCCTTCTATGGAGGATTTCTGCCGGGAACTGGTCATTCACGCTGTAGTGCGTGCCTTCCGCGGCCCTTCACCAGCTCCTTTTGTTTAAATTGTTCAAACTTAGCGACAATAGGACGCGGGTGCTGGTTGTCGGACCTTCTTCCTCCGAGGCGGTGAACCCTGTGGAAAGAGATCTTCTGCACCTCCTCCTTGGGGAGCTTCAGGTGGACTTCAAGGAAGGACTTCACCGTGTTCTCAGGGACCTCTCCTGCCTCCTCTGGAATCCCCGAGAACACTAGATTATCCCTCATGCTCCTCGACTGAAGATCCAGGAGGGTTTCCTTGATGGATCTGTTCTCCTTGGAGAGACGGGCGGTGTCATTCCCCAGGTTTTTCACGGTCTCTCTGAGGGCCTGGTTCTCCGCTGCTAGCTCCCGCACCTGCTGCTGGCTGAATTCCAGAGACTCCCGCAGGCCTTGAAATTCTTTGTGGAGGATCTCCAGCAGATTAAGGCGGCAATCAAGGCTGGAGAGCTTTTTATCAATGGAATCAAGGATTTCGCTCACGCCGCTGCCTGGAGAGGAGGCAGCCCCGGGAGAGTCTTCAGGCCGTGTTCGCTTGGAGGAGGGGGTGTTGGTGTTTGGTTTCCCCATGACGCAGGTATTATAACACTCGTCAATGAATTTCTCCAGGTCCTCCAGGCTGACAAAGGCTTAATAATCTTAACAAGTTATGTTAGTTGCTCGGATTAATTTAATATCGCGAAATATTGAAACAAGATCGAAAATGTTTGTACAACTGCTTACGTGCCGCCAAGTTGACTCACCACACTCGTCTCGTTGGGTCTTGCGATACTACTTTGTTTATTGATGATGTTGTTTAACTGAAGCTTTAATTTTTTCAGATCATCCAGAATGTGTTCCTGTGCAGAAGAAGCACAAGCAGTCTCCATATGTATGGCCTTTTAAGATATTTGTCGACCACTGCTCTGGTGCAGAAGCCACCTGCAATCAAGCAATACAAAAACATTTACTCCTAATAAATCCCTTGTGGCTTGAATTTCCACGTCTGAGGCCAAAACACTAATAAAACACATTTTAGATTTGGTGATGTAATCAGCCACAAAGGAGTACTCACACCCAATTACCCAACTATACCGATTTGTGTTTGTTTCCAATGGTTTAACGACAGCTAACCTCATTTTTAATTGCTCATTTTGAGACCCGCTCACAGCCTGAGAGATGGCCCTGAAGTAACAGTTTCCATCTCCAATAATTATTTTGTTGGTGCAGGGGGGGTCAAAACAAACCAATGGGAGGAGCAGGTGGGGCATTAAAATTTTGGAACTCAATATTTAACATTGCGCACAAAGCCTGACAGACATTTCCTGCTCAGGCTCACGAAAAATTACATTCCTGTCCTTTGTTGCTGTCTTTTTGGATTCTACTGTCACACCTATTAAAGTGTCATTGAAGAGGCTCTCTTTGTTGAGGTTCTGGGAGTTACTTGCTGCAGGACTTCCTAAGAAAGGGCCAAACATTTCTGAAGCTGAAAAAAACCACAACGCCAACTATTGCAAATGCCGTCATTACAATCCCTTCCACCAAACTCTGCAGGTAATGTAAACTTCACTTACAGAGTCAAAAAACAAAACAAGTCAAAAAGTCAAAAAACAAAACAACACTTGTTCCATCAGGAACCCTAAAATCCTGATGGAACACCAAAAATCAAATTCATAAATGCACTGGTCAAGAATTTAAGGCTTAGGAAGCATTTTGATCATACGTGCCCAAGAGTCATTTCTTTTTTAAACTTTTTTTTTGTTTTGTTTTAACAAAAAGATCCTACATAGATGGCGGCGCGTACGGGCACAGCGGCTTCTCTCTCTCCAGTCAAAACCGCGTTTTTTTTAAGTCATAATGTTTTTATCTTTGTAACTTTCCGTCGCACAGTTCTTGACCTATCCAGACATACAGTTGTGAGTTTCTGCTCAACATCGAGAGTACCGCGGATTTGCAGCTGAACCCAGCGGACTTTGGCAAGCTATGGGATGCGGGTCTGCTCATATAGAAATGAATTTCTGATGTTCTGTAGAAACTATGTCCTAGATTAAAAACAAAACAAAAAAACACTGGGAAGTCTTTTACAATAGATCAAGAGATGATCAGGGGACTTTAAAGATGATTATTTTCTAAATGTTTGAATCTGATCATCAAGTCAAAACGGCAGGGATTGAAAATGAGAAACTGAGCCTGAATCATTGGTTTCAGCTTTTCTGTTTTGTATAAAACCATTATTGATGGACGTCAACGACAACAAATACAAAGTAATTTGTCTCCTTTTACTAAAGAATGATCTCATCTGCTTTTCTTTTGTTATCCCTTGTGCTATCCTTGGCACTTTAACATTGGGTGTGGGGTCATCTAGACCCACTAGACAGTGCGCTGAACCTTTTTTCTTCAATGATTTGTGATCCTCACTGGTGTCCATGGATGACATGAATTCCTCTCCACCTTTGTCCACCTTTGTCATGGTAGTGAGAACAAGTCAATGGTCATCTTGACCCCATGGGATAGCACAAGGGTTAGATCGTTGTAGACGGAGAGGCTGACATCACTTCCTTTGAGTGAAAGTGATTGAATCACGACCCCTGAAGTTGACTGATACAAACCAGATGTTGATTCAATTCAATTCAATTTTATTTGTATAGCCCAAAATCACAACAACAGTCGTCTCGATGGGCTTTGGAGGAAAACATGAACTCAAAAGGATCATGAATACAAAGAGTCAATAGGAAAATACTAAAATAAACTAACAAACTGACTAAGCTATACTGGCATCCCTGCCCTTAGACCCCCCTTTGCGGTACGGAAAAACTCCTAAAAAACCGGATTCCGGAAAAAAATGAAGAAACCTCAGGGGTGCCCACATGAAGGAGGGATCCTCCCCCAGGACGGACAGGCGATATACCAGAACTCATAGAGAAGAATTAACTTATCTAACTCTACATCTACATATTTAAAGTCCAGCAGACGAGCTTCATCCAGCCGGGGTTGGGGACAGTCAGGGGCGCGAGTCGAGCCGGAGACAGGAACCACAGCCAGGTTTAGGAGCAGGAGCAGAGACGAGGTACACAGTCAGGAACAGGGGCGCGGATGGGCCAACTGGAGTCTGGAAGCACTCCCACTCCCCAGGAGGGGAGAGGGAAAGAGGGACAATACATGAATCGCACTGCACCAAACAGAGGCATGGATAACTAAATGATAAATGATGATCACAGATAGAGAAAAGAGGAAGTGTAGAGGTAGATGAGAAAAGAAAAGAGGACAGAAAAGAGGACAGAGCCCCAGTGCACCATAGTTACCCCAGCTTCAACTTCTAGCAGCCTTTTAAAACAATAGTTATTGTTATTAAGTTTAATTTAAACAATTAACATTAAGTTAAATAATCTCTGAAAACTAACTAGTCTGACAATAAGCCTGTCCACAGAGGAATGTTTTCAGTCTAACTTTGAATGTAGAAACTGAATCTGCCTCTCTTACGTGAGCTGGGAGCTTATTCCATAAGACAGGGGCTTGGTGGCTAAACGCTCTACCTCCAACCGTACTTTTACTAATTTTAGGAATCACAAGCAGTCCTGCATTTTGCGAGCGAAGTGTTCTGATTGGATGGTAAGGGACTATGAGGTCATTAATATAGGACGGGGCCATTCCATGTCAGGCCTTATAGGTTAACAGGAGGATCTTGAACTTAATTCTAGAATCAACTGGGAGCCAATGGAGCGAAACTAACACAGGAGTGATGTGATCTCTTCTGTTAGTTCCTGCTAACAATCTAGCTGCTGCGTTCTGAACAAGCTGGAGACTTCTTAAGGAACTCTTAGGACACGCTGCTAACAAGGAGTTACAGTAATCCAGCCTCGACGTAACAAATGCATGGATGAGTTTTTCAGCATCACTCTTAGAAAGTATATTTCTGATCTTAGCAATGTTCCGCAGGTGAAAAAATGCAGTTCTACACGCCTGAGATATGTGAGCCTTAAATGATAAATCCTGGTCAAATAAGACCCCAAGGTTTCTAACTGTGGAATTGGGGGCTATACTTACACCATCCAGGGAGACTATCTGAGCAGACAGAGCATCTCTCAGGTTTTTAGGACCTAGTATAATAACCTCAGTTTTTTCTGGGTTCAAGAGGAGGTAATTAATTGTCATCCAGGTCTTGAGGTCACTGATGCAGGCGTTCAGTTTCTCTATATTGTCATTCTGGTCAGGTTTCATGGATAAATACAACTGAGTATCGTCTGCATAACAATGAAAATTAATGCTGTGTTTCCTGAGTATGTTTCCTAGGGGTAGCATATATAGCGTAAACAGGATGGGTCCTAAGACTGAGCCCTGTGGGACTCCATAGTTAACTCGAGTGCACTGAGAGGTATGTCCATTTACATAAACAAACTGATACCTATCTGACAGATAGGATTTAAACCACTGGAGAGCAGATCCTCTGATCCCTATGTCATGCTCTAATCTATGGAGTAAAATACTGTGGTCGATAGTGTCAAAAGCTGCGCTGAGGTCTAACAGGACAAGAATAGAAAGTAGTCCCTTTTCTGAAGCCAATAACAAGTCATTAGAGACTCTAACTAGTGCAGTTTCCGTACTGTGGTGGGGTCTAAACCCCGACTGAAAGTCTTCAAAGTGGCTGTTGTCCTGTAGGTGGCAGTAAAGCTGGTTAACTACAACTCTTTCTAGGATTTTAGAAATAAAGGGGAGGTTTGATATCGGTCTATAGTTGGCCAAGATGTTAGGATTCATTGATGTTAACCGTTGCTTTCCCCAATGGTAATCAGGGATTTCAATGTTAACCTTTAAATGTTTCATTTAGCTCATCTACACCAACTGAATGTAGTTATAAATAGAGTACCCTGAAGCTGTGCACATTATTGCAAGGGATTTTAACCATGCTGAATTAAAGACTATGTTCTCTATGTTCTATCAGTATGTGAAATGTTCCACCAGAGAAGATAAGACATTAGATAAGGTTTACTCTAACATAAAACATGGCTACAGAGCTATACGGCTCCCACACCTGGGCCAGTCAGACCACATGTCCCTGCTTCTGGCCCCAGCATATACCCCCCTCAGAAAACGGGCCCCAACCAAATCAAAACTTGCCTCCCACCAACTGCAGGATTGCTTTGAAAGAACTAATTGGGAGATTTTTGACCACCCAGACCTGGAGGAGCACACAGCAGCAGTCCTGTGCTATATCAACCACTGCACAGACACTGTTACTGTGGACAAGAGCATCTGAGTGTGTCCAAACCAAAAACCCTGGATGACCAAAGAGGTCCAGCGACTCCTGCGGGAGAGGAACACAGCCTTTAGATCCGGTGACAGGAACCTGTACAGCTCTGCCAGAGCCAACCTGAAGAGAGGCATCCGCCAGGCCAAACTGGACTACAAACAGGGGATTGAGGACAACCTCAGCACAAACAAAACACGGCAGGTGTGGCAAGGGATCCAACATCTAACCAACTACAGACCAAACCTCGTTTGGTCGCTGTTGACGGGGACCCGTCACTGGCAGAGGAGCTTAACCTCTTCTTTGCCCGCTTTGAGGTGGAGCCACCAGAGACAGCTGCATTACAGGCATCAGCCAACAATGGCCCCTCCCTCAGTGTGGAGGAACATGAGGTGAGGCGCACACTGAGGTCTGTGAACCCGAGGAAGGCTGCTGGACCTGATTGCATCACTGGACGGGTGCTGAAGGACTGCGCAGACCAGCTGGCGGGGGGTCTTTACCAAGATCTTTAATCCCTAGGCCCTCGGACTCTCCACCTCCACGCACCTCTGGATTCTGGACTTCTTGACAGCCCGCCCCCAGAGGGTTAGAGTAGGGTCCCACATGTCAATAGCTCTCACCCTCAGTACCGGTTCCCCTAAGGGCTGTGTGCTGAGCCCCCTGCTCTACACCCTCTACACACAGGACTGCACCTCCACCCACCCCAGCAATACCATCATTAAGTTTGCTGATGACACCACAGTGGTGGGGCTCATCTCCGGATACGATGAGTCTGCTTACCGGGATGAGGTGGAGCGGCTTTGTGTCTGGTGCGGAAAAAACAATCTTATCCTCAACACAACAAAGACCAGGGAACTGGTGGTGGACTACAGCAGGAACAAAACAGACGTTCAGCCACGGGTTATTGGTGGAGATTGTGTGGAGAGGGTGGCTGCCTTCAAGCTCCTGGGCATCACCATTGAGCAGGACCTGACCTGGGGCGCCAACACCACTGTTCTGGTGAAGAAGGCCCAACAGAGACGGTACTTTCTCAGTCTTCTAAAGAAAAACAATCTGAGTGAGAAACTGCTGGTGTCCTTCTACCGCTGCTCAATAGAGAGTATTTTAACATACTGTGTCTGTGCCTGGTTTGCGAGTTGCAAGTTGGCTAGGAAATCTCTCCAGAGAGTCACCACGAGAGCCCAGAGGATCATCGGCTGCCCTCTCCTATCCCTGGAAGAACTGCACAGTTCCCACTGCCTAAAAAAGGCTCTGAACATTCTGCTGGATCAATGACACCCTGGACATTCTCTGTTTGAACTGCTGCCTTCAGACAGACGATATAGGACAATTAAAACAAGAACAAACAGATTAAAAAACAGCTTCTATCCGAGAGCCATCGTGGCCTTAAACACTGCTAAATAAAGTTAATTTATTAAAGGAAGCGTGCAATTGCTGGAGAAGATGTAACCTACTGTTGTTTTTATATTATTGATATTTTTTATATTTTTACATTTTTATGTTTTTTTTCTTATACTGTCTTATTTCGCATTTTTTAATTTTATTTTACTGTGACTTTTTTTTATTCCACCGGAAAAATTGCACTGTAATTTCGTTGTACATGTACCATGACGATAAAGATGTTACTATTACTATTACTATTATTACTTTTTTAGAGTTTCAGAGAACTAAATGCATCATAAACACTTTATGTACAATTGCAATAAAAAACAGTTCATTTACTCTTTTTTTTTTTTACAATTTTACACTTTACAATTTATTTATTTAGAGGATAAGCCCCTTGAGATGTGACATCTCGTTTTCGAGGGGGTCCTCAAAATACAACAAAACAAGCAAATAAATAAATAACCGACAGATACAGCTGAGCAAATTTTACATATATCAAAACAAGACGAAAAAGAACTTAAAATTTACAAGACAACAAACAGGCACACACACACACCCACACACACACAAACATAGACATTTAATGCACCTACTAGTAATTAATTTAAGGTAAGGAAATAAAATAATAAATAAAAGGCAGAAAAGAAATCAAATTAAATCAAAAACAGTTACATGAGTGTTGAAGATGAACTAAACAGGCATTTTTAAATGCAAAGAATGAGGTTAAAGAGCGAATGGATGGAGGAAGATTGTTCCAGTCGGAGGGTGCCTTATAATTAAATGAATATTTTCCAATTTGTTTTTTAACTCTTGGAACAACAACAAAAATTTGATCTGCATGACGTAAATTATAAGAAGACTGAAAAGGAGTTAGATATTGTTTGAGATAGTCTGGATAGCTAAGGTTAATACATTTGAAAATGAACAATAGCCAGTGAAGTTGACGTCAAGAGGATAGGGGAAGCCAGGACAGTTGCTGAAACATAAGACAGTGGTGTGTTCTAAATGGACAACGAAGAATAAACCGACACAAGCTGTTATAAATAACGTTCAGTGGTCGAAGGTTAGTGAGAGTAGTGTTTTGATAAATGATGTCACCATAATCTAAAATCGGGATAATCAGTTGTGAAATGATTTTCTTCCTGACTGAGAGACTAAAACAATTGATTGATAGATAAAGTAATTTTAAACGATACGAAATTTTGTGGACAATGGACTGTATATTGGCACTAAAAGAGAGAGAGGAGTCAAGCCACAAACCAAGGTATTTGAATTTTTCTGCTACTGAAATAAGTGACATGTCCAGGTAAGTTATATTTATTTCACTTGCAGCTACAGAACGTAGTCTTTTTTGAAACAACATAAAATAGGATTTAGATTTGTTGAGTAGAAGTTTATTGGATTGTAACCACAATTGAACAGAATTAAAATCATGTTGAATTGAATGCTGAATGTCAACAATGTTGGATTTAGATGAGTAAATGACAGTATCATCAGCATAAAGTTGAATATTGCTGTAGATGCATTTAGTTGGAAGGTCATTAATGAAAATAGAAAATAAGAGGGGACCGAGTGCGGAACCTTGGGGAACACCTTTGTCTACGCTTAGAAAATTGGAGTAGCTGCCATTAAAAAGCACACACTGCTGACGATGATGAAGGAATGAGTTGAACCAAAGGAGCGAGGATCTATCAAGGCCAATTGAATGAAGTTTGTCCAGTAACAGATAGTGATCTACCATGTCAAAAGCTTTGGTAAGATCAATAAATAAGGCACCAGTTAACATGTTATTATCAAAACCAGAGAAAATATCATTGGTGAATTTTAACAAAGCTGAAGTTGTGGAGAAATGCTTTCGAAAACCGGATTGGAAAGGAGATAGTATATTATTAAGTGCTAGGTATTCCGAAAGTTGATTAAAGATAATTTTTTCATATACTTTGACAATACTGTTGATGATGAGATGAGATTGGTCTATAATTGCTCATGTCATTAGAATTCCCTCCTTTATGAAGAGGTATAACTTTTGCACGTTTCCAAGCCAGGGGGACTTCAGACGTGCTAAAAGAGAGATTTAAAAGAGCAGCCAAGGGAAAACAAAGCACATGAGAAGCAAGTTTAATAAATTTTGCTTCAATGCCATCTGGACCAGCACTACTGGTGGATGAGAGCTCATTTATGACCTGTTCCACATCAGTCGGATTGACCATTCTGAAGGAAAAGGTACTGTCACTGGACATGTTAACACAATGAGAAATGGAATGAGAAGGAGATTGAACAGGAGGTGATATTGAGAAATGCTGACAGAATGCCTCAGAGATAACAGCCGGATCATTTGTACACACATTGTTAATGAGCATATTAGTTGAAGCAGAATCAGTTTTTCCTAATAGGTTGTTAATTTGCCTCCAAAATTGCTTTGGATTATTAGCACTGTTAGATAGACTATCTTTGTAATAGTTCGATCTAGCATTTCTAGTTCTTGTAGTGCAGATATTTCTTAAACGTTTGTAAGCATCCCGATCAGCAGGGTCTTGAGTACGATGGAATTTCTCCCAAGCTTTGTCCCTCTGTCTGAACAGACTAATCAGTTCTCCATTTATCCACGGCATCTGTTGCCTTTTACTCGGATCACAGTTGGTGGTGCATGTTTATCAATAACATTCAGTAACTCAGTAGAAAAATAGTCCCAAGCTTCATTCATGAAAGGAATTAAGTTAAGTCTATCCCAATTAATATTAAGCAAATCTTCAATAAAGTTATCAATATTGAACGTTTTTGTTTGTCGAACTTTAACCAATTTTAGGGGAAGATGAGGAGTTTTAATTTTCCAAATGCAATATATGATACAGTGGTCACTGAAGCAATCTGATAAGACATCTGAGTCCTGTATTCTGTCTGGATGTGTTACTAGAATCCAGTCAATAAGAGATTTAGAATTAGTGCTGATTCTTGTAGGTTTGGAAATTAACTGTGAGAAATTAGAGCTATTAAAAAGAGTACGTTCAGTAGCAGATGACAGACATAACCAATTTATGTTAAAGTCTCCCAACAGGATCATTTCACTTTTACAACCCAAAGATGTAGCAGTAGAAACAATGTTTTTAACTGAGTCAGAGGGCGAATTGGGGGGTCTGTAAATATTACCAATTATCAGATGTTTATGGTCATGCAAAATTAATGTAATAAACAGGCCTTCAAAACACAATGGTGCCACTTTAGGTAAAAGGACATGCGACTGTATGTTTGAAGACACATATGTAGCTACTCCACCTCCTCTCGAACTTCTATCTGCTCTGTACAGTGTGTAATTGTCCAGGCTAATGACACTATCTGAGATATTAGAAGAAAGCCATGTTTCAGATATAGTGATGACACTGGGTTTATTGTAAACAAGCCAGGCCCTTAGTTGATCTATTTTTGGTAATAGACTCCTCATATTAACATGAATTATTTGAAGACCTTTAACCATAATCAAGGGAACAGGAAAAAATAAACTGCCATAAACAACACTGCATGAAGCAAATTTGACTAAAGATAACTGAATTAATAATTGCCAGGGGCAGAATAACAGTCACACACATGCACAGACATTCACACAAAACACATAATTGAAAAAGCTGGAACATAACTGTTCAAAACCCAGAAAATTATAAAGATAACACGACAACCTCAGTCTGAAATAGAAAAAATAAGAATACAAAAACGTCAGTAATGTTGTAATTTTCAAGTGGAGATTACCACTAGATGGAAATGAGTATGTTAAGTTCTGAATGTATTTCACTCTTACTCTTTCTATTCCATTTCCCATGAGTCACTTCTGTTCCCATGAGTCATTGTTTGTATCTTTGTGTCGAGGGTTGATGACATCACTCGCCAAATGAATGAGCTCTGATGTACGAAGGAGAGACGTTTCTTTGTTCCATGCTCTATAGTTAATAAATATGCCTAGAGCAGGCTAAAGTTGATCCTGTCCCGGAGTCTTCTTCATCTATCCACCACGCGGATGAAAGATCAGAGCTGCGCTCAACAGGTTATGGGCCCAGGCAGCAACGGACACAAGTGAGTTTGAACAGAAGAAAAAGGCGCGAAGAATTGCGCGAAGCTTCTGCTACTTGTGAACCAGCTCGGAGATGAAAAGAAGTTACCGTCGGGACAGTCTACATGCGACGCATTACGCATCATGGTATAAAGTTGCTGACAGTTGAAGGAAAGAAAAAGAACAACTGAAAGAGCGACGTGAAACATGGCGAGCAGATCAATGTTGGGAATCATGGCGGCACCGCAGCTTTTCTTCGACGGATCCGAAGATAAGTATGATCTGTGGGAAACAAGATTTCTGGGTCACCTACATAGCCTAAAGCTTAAAGAGACTATTTTACGAGCACCTGTTGGCGCCAACGCGGAACAACTTGCGGCAGATAGCAGGAAGAACGCTGACTGCTATGCGGAGCTTATAAGGCTGGTAGATGACAAAAGCCTGTCTTTAATACGACATGAAGCGGCAGATGACGGCAGAAAAGCCCTCGGGATATTAAAAGAGCATTATTCTGGAAAAAGCAAGCCACGAATAATAAATATGTACACATCTTTAACCAAGCTACGCATGACGGAAAAAGAGAGTGTAACAGACTATATAATAAGAGCAGAGAACATCATTGCAGCATTAAGAGATGCAGGTGAAACGATGAGCGACGGACTAATCATAGCCATGATACTAGCGGGACTGCCAGACTCATTCAAGCCCCTAGCCATTCATGTGACACAAAATGAAGATTCAATCACACTTACAGACTTTAAAAGAAGACTGAGAGTCAATGAGGAGTCAGAGAAAATGAGCAGAACAGAAACTGACAACCTGATGAAAATGCATGTGAAACAGAGACAAAGCACTCACAGAACTCAAGCCACGTACAAGAAAGATGAAAGTACCACTGTGATATGCTACAAGTGTGGAATTAAAGGGCACAAGGCAAGAGACTGCTTTAGAAAAGTCTGGTGTAATTTTTGTAAAAACAATACACACCAAGAGTCCATTTGCAAGAAAAAGGGGAAACGAGATGAAGCCAGAAAAGTTGCTGTTAAACAAGAAAGCAATCAAGATCACTTCTTCAAAGCAAAGTACAACATGCAAGAAAGCACCCCGAACAACGTGAAGATGAAAGGCATCATGGTGGACGCAGGAGCCACATCCCACATTGTAAACGACTTCAAGAAATTTGAAAGTTTCGATGACTCGTTTCAGGCTGAGACTCATTCAGTGGAGTTAGCAGATGGAACCAAGTGCAGTGGAATGGCGGAAGGAAGAAGGACAGCAATGATCTACATACTAGACAACGCTGGAAATCAACACAGAGCCCAACTACGAAACACACTCTTTATGCCATCATATCCACATGATATCTTTTCGGTGGCAAGGGCAGCCAATGGAGGAGCAACAATCACCTTCAAAAGAGGAGAGAGCACCATGGTCACGAAAGATGGGAGCAGGTTTGATATCCATGAAAATGGAAACTTGTACTACTTGCCGACTGTTGAAATAAGTCCTGATGATCAGTGTAAAGTGTGTCATGACATTCAAACTTGGCATGAGATCTTGGGTCATTGTAACTATGATGATGTACGGAAATTACAAGGTGTTGTAAAAGGTATGGAAATCAAAGAGAGTTTAGGAAAACCAGATCAGCTGTGTGAAGTGTGTACACAAGGGAAATGTACAGAAACCGGAACAGAGAGCCAGATGCAAAGGCCAAGCAACCTTTAGAATTAGTCCATACTGATTTAACTGGTCCAATGCCCACACCAAGCATGGAAGGACACAAATATACACAATCTTTTACTGATGACTATTGAAGGAATTTGTATTGGTAGTCTTATTTTTATTACGTTTTCTGTTTTACCTATATTACTTGAAGTTTTAGTTTCATAGATTAAGTGTGTGCTTTAACAGAACTCTGTGCATCCTGGCTACACTGACCTTACATTCCTTAGGATGTTTTACGGACAGAAACTGTCAGTCATTCCTCTACAGGAAAGGGGGAAGCTGACCTCTCGGGGTACAGGTTAACAGAAGTCAGCAGAAATGGAGCCAGCACTCTAATCTAAACCACATGAGGAATAGATTATATCTGTGAGAACTTCTCTAGATGTCCGGTTCCAGGGAAGAACAAAAAGGTTGATCTTTAACCTAGGAGCTCCATGGATTTCTTGCCGTCAATCTGATTTGTTACGGACAGGAAGAGACTGGGTTTATCTGCAACACCAGGCGTCCCTTTGAAGTCATCCCCTGGGGAGATGGATTGGGTCCGGAGAGTGACCGTTGACTATTGGCTGATGGACGAAGGAGGATCATCGGCCACCCAATCCGAGTGTTCCAGGGCGGAGATTCGACGTCATGTTGTCCACGGGAGGAGGAAGCAAAAATCATCTTTAAAAGCTGTAGCAGAGGACTATTTTGTTGTTCTCTCTTGTTGCCTTCATGTAAAGCGTATGTAAACTTCTTACGTTTTGAAGGCCTTTACATTGAGAACCCAGATCTGTTTTAATTCTGTCTTAGAACTTTTATTAGGGAATAAACCTTCTGTAACTTTATCCGGCGGAATCCTGGTCTTTTATCTCTCCCGACTATCAGAACACGCATGGAAAAATCTCAGAGCGAAAGATTTTTTCCCTACACTATTCAGGCACCATTTTCGTATATTTTCTAAAGTCAAAGAGCGACACAGTGACAGCTACTGAAAGATTTTTAGCCGATGTTGCACCTTACGGAGAAGTTAAGTGCACTCGTTCAGATAACGGCACCGAATTTACCAGCAGAGATTTCCAAACCCTGTTAACTAAGAACAGAATCAGACATGAAACATCTGCACCCTACTCGCCTCACCAGAATGGAACAGCAGAAAGAGGTTGGAGAACACTATTTGACATGAGTAGATGTTTACTGATAGAGAACAAGCTACCGGATAAGTTGTGGAACTATGCGATACAGACATCAGCCTATGTAAGAAACAGGTGCTGCAACAGACGCACAAAGAAAACAGCATATGAACTTTTTACAGGCAAGGAACCAAACTTATCCAAACTACAAAAATTCGGATCTGAATGTTTAGCTTACAAACAAGAAAAGAGAAAACTCGATTCAAAATGTGAACCAGGCATTTTCGTCGGATATGACAAAAACAGTCCAGCTCTTCTGGTGTATTATCCGGAAACAGATAAGATTCAGAAACACAGGTTAGTGAAATGATAACGATGATGATACACGATGATACAGAAAACAAACCAAGTCAGGATGATGTTTCTGAAACTTTACCTCAGCAGAGTCAACGTACACAACCAGATGAAATCAGTGAGACTGTAGGCAGAAGGAACCCACCCAGAATCAGAAAGAAACCGGTTCATTTACAGGATTTTGAGATTGATAAGACAGTGGATAAAATTCAGGTATGCATTGACTCTTGTTATAGAGCAGTTTGTGACATTCACCAAAACTTCAGAGAGGCAGTGACATCCAAAAACTCAAAACAGTGGAAAAACGCAATGGATGAAGAGATGCGATCACTCACTGAGAACGACACTTTTAAACTCACTCACTTACCAACAGGCAAACAGACAGTGGGCGGTAGATGGGTATATGCGCGTAAAAGAAACATTGACGGATCAGAAAAATACAAAGCGAGATTTGTTGCAAAAGGTTACAGCCAGAGACCAGAAATTGATTATGAAGAGACGTTCTCACCAACGGCAGACATGACGAGTGTTAGAGTACTTATGCAGAAAGCGGCACATGAAAAACTCATTCTTCATCAGATGGACGTCAAAACAGCCTATTTACACGCACCCATAGACTGTGAAATATATATGGAACAGCCAGAAGGTTACGAGAAAAAGTCAGAGACTGGTGAAAAACTTGTGTGTATGTTGCAAAAATCTCTTTATGGTTTAAAACAATCAGGGAGAAACTGGAATGCAATGTTACATGCATGTTTAACCGAAAATGGATTTGAACAAAATTCAGCCGATAACTGTGTGTATTCAAAACAGAAAAAGGATGAAAAGGTCATTCTACTAATATGGGTTGTTGATCTAATTTTGGCAGCAAACGAAGAGAGTGTTCTGGAAAGTGTGAAAAAGATGTTAATTGAGAGGTTTAAAATGAAGGACATGGGAAGGCTGAAACATTTCCTAGGAATAGATTTTGAGCAGACAGACAGTGTAGTCAAAATGTCACAGGAAATATATGTAAATAAACTACTGGAAAGGTTTGAAATAAAAGACTGTAAACCAAGAGAAACCCCATTTGAGTCAAAACTTGTGTTTTCAGAAAATGCTGAAAAAATGAAAGATGCGAGAAAATACAGAGAAGCAGTGGGAAGCTTAATATACTTATCCACTTGTACTAGACCTGATCTTAGTTTTGTGGTCAGTAAGCTATCCCAGCATTTTTCTGAGCCAACAGAACAACACTGGAACACAGTGAAACACGTATTCAGATACCTTAAAGCAGTGTTTTTCAACCAGTGTGCCGCGGCACACTAGTGTGCCGTGGGAGATGGTCAAGTGTGCCGTGGGAAATTGCCCTCATTAACTGATCTAACAACATTTCCCATCTCCAGGAAATCAGCTCTTTGTTCATCCAAACAAACCCTGATAAAACACTGAGTAGTTAGGAATATAAAAGATCATAAAATTATTTTTTCTTTGTGTTTATTTGATTCTATTAAATACATTTTGATAAAAATGAAGATACAGCGCTTTAGCTGCAGCTATTCCTGTTAGCTATACCAGTGCCGCCCCTTTAACTGTCTCCACCAATCATTCTTGAAGGCTGAATCACATGTCATCAGTCTGACCAATCAGAAGTGGTTAAAGTCTTCACTTCCTTGTTTAGATTTAACTCAAAAAGTCTCTCAGTTCTAACAAAAATACCAGCTAAAGCTCGTCTTTAGCGGTGTAGCTTTCCACAGAATCCGGTGTCAGACCGTGGAACAAGTGAACAAAACAATGAAGCTCAGAGAAGCTGGTCTTTCTGCGGTCGGCGTATTTACGGCACTACATCTCCCATGATGCATTGGGTTAGAACGACTGTCTTAGCGCACAATGAGCCTCTCCTCTTAACGTCTTTAAACAAGGAACACACATCAAACAGTTTTTGAATCTTTTAACTTAACTTTTAATTCAACTTTTAGAAAAAACAGCTACAACTTCCAGCTTTTTCTGCCACAATTATCATGAAAATGCCCGTGAGATTCCGGAGGGCGGGGGGGGGGGGGGGGGCGGCTGTCGATCAATAGACTGAGTTTTTTTTTTTTTTGGATGCTGGTGTGCCGCGGGATTTTTGTCAAGGCTAAAGTGTGCCGTGGCTCAAAAAAGGTTGAAAAACCCTGCCTTAAAGGTACAGCAAAACATGGATTGTGTTTCAAGCAAAATGCTGAAAGTTTAGGACTGAAGGCATACAGTGATGCTGATTGGACGTCAGATACTGCAGACAGACGCAACACATCTGGATATTGCGTCAGCCTTGGTGATGGAAGCTCTTTCATCTCATGGAAGACAAGAAAACAACCTACAGTGGCATTATCCACCTGTGAAGCTGAATATATGGCTTTAGCATCAGCCATACAGGAATGCATTTACTTGGAGCATTTGCTAAATGGTATAGATAAATATCAGTACAATCAGACAAAAGTGTTTGAGGATAACACTGGTACTATTGCCCTAGCAAGAAATCCAGTAAACAGACAGCGATGTAAACACATCGACATTAAGTATCATTTCAAAAGGGAAACAGTAAAGAGTGGAAAGATGACTTTAGAATATTGCCCTACAGAGCAAATGGTAGCTGATGTAATGACAAAACCAGCCACCAAATCAAAACTGAAGAGATTTGCTCAAGACATGTTTGGCACCTAAATGTGCAAAAGTTCTTTAAGATGTTTTCCAAGAAAAGAGGAAACTGTTTTATGTTTGTGGTTAATATGAAGAGTTAAGAGCGAGTGGGGGTGTTAAGTTCTGAATGTATTTCACTCTTACCCTGTGTCCGAATCTACGCCCTAACCCCTATATAGTGCACTATATAGTGCGGTCGCCATTTTGTAGGGTTGTCCGAATCTACAGTTCAAAATTTGTGTGCACTAGAAATTTCCCAGAATTCTCTACGAAAAACCAGTGTGGATCGATGCTCACTCGATCGGCGAATATTGTCCAGAATGCACTGCGTTCATACCAGAATGCATTGCGGGTGACCCACGCACTGCCTTTGAATTATTTGAAGATGGCGGACGGTTGCGCGAGACAGAGGACTTAAAAATGTAAGTATTTTTTAAAATATCAAGTATCTGTTGTAAAATATATTTGTAAATACGTAAGATGATGTGTTTAATATGTTATATTCCTCAATCGACTGTCTACATTGTTTTGAAGCTCATCAATTTCGGTAATGCTAAAGCTAACGCTAGCGCGAATTAGCGCCGAATGCTAAAAACAAACGCTGTTGATATTACATCAATAAAGGAGTGAGTTCTAACCGTATTAATAAGTTATTAACACATTTTTTAAATGTGTTTATATATGTAGGGACTGACGAGGATGAGGAAAATCTGAATCCAAGAGAAAGATAGCCTGTTTTCAGTCAAGATCGTGCCGGATGGGAGTAAGAGACACTTGATCAGATTTGTATTTATTTATCATTAAACTGTAATCGTTGTCATGTTGGGGTAAATGTTGTTGTTGAAAGAGGAGAGGAGAGGAGAGGAGGAAAGAGCAAGAAGGGACAAAGAGTGACAGGAGAGTCTGTTAAGCTAACCTTAGTTTAAAATATTGTTCACAAAATGTAACGTCGTCGTTGTTTTTGCAATTTGTTTAATAAATGCAGGAACAAAAATGAATTATTTACATGTATTATTTAAATCTGAGCCATTTTTAACAATCTCAAAAGGATTTTGATGTAAATATCAGATGTACATATTTACAATTTCGTTTTATATGTTAGCATTTATTTTATACATGTTAACAATAATCCTGGTCTTCTAGAGTCATGTGTGTCACAGTTGGAGCTGAAAGGAAAGCAAAGATTTGTCACTGCAGACGGACGCCACTTTGCTTCTCCTGCTGGATCCTGGTGTGGCTCAACATCTGTGGCTGTCCCCTTCACTGATGCACATATTGTGCATAACTGAACTGCAGGCAATGATTTTCATTGCAAAGGTTGGTTTTACTTCCAGTGCCCCCAGAAATATTGCTCTCCTCCTCATCTTTATGTTGCCAAATCCTCTCTCCACCACAGAGCATTTCTGGAGTGGTTGTGGTTGTAATGGGCCTGAACCACATTCCTCATGGGTTCCCTGTAGGGTGTCAGCAGCATGATGGGATGTGCAATGCAGGGATACCCACCATCACCCAAAAGGATCCTTCAGGTGGGTAATGTTTTATTTACATAAATTGGGCTTTTATGTAGAACCTGTGAATTATGGACTGATCCTTGATTCCCAACAAAAATATCTATACATTTGGCATAAGAGTCACATACAGCCTGCAGTTGAATGGAATAAAAAAGCTTCCTGTTAAAATAAACTGCATTATCTTTTAGGGCCTTTATGCTTATGCTGCAGCCATCGATGCTCCCCATGTCCTTTTGGAAGGTGGAAGACCAAGCGAGCTGCTAAAAAACCTGAGGTGACTAATGGCAGTTCATTCCCACTGGGAAGCTGGATGACCCTGCTCATCTGCTGGAGGATGTGGTCTGCCGTCCTGTGGACAACGTCCCTCACAGTGGACCGTGTCATGTCAAAGGCCCTGGTTACCACACTGTAAGATGTGCCACACGCCAGCCAGAAAAGAAACACCAGGACCTCAGTCTCCTGTGCCCCCCCAGAGTGTGAGGAACCCAAAGCTGCTCCACCAGATGCTCGATGGTCCTGCGGGTCAACCGAAAATCCGGTCTTGTGTCGGACTGACCGTCAGCATAAAGGGCCAGGACAGACACCTTTGTGTTGGTAAAGCAGTAGAGACGTGGAAGACCCTGTAAATGCAACATTAATTATTTCATTGAGGAAATTAAATCTAATATTTTGAATGTTTCATTTTATTTTGATGTCTTACATTTTAGTTTATGAAGTATTTATAAATGCTGGAAAAGCTCGTGTTTTTTTTTTTGGCTGGGTTTTTGGATTTTCATATAAATATTTAAAAATTAAAGTTTTTTTTTTTTTTTTAAACAAGTGATATGGTTTGACTCTGAATAAAAAATACTAAACTTTGAACTCACAAGTGTTTCATGTAGTTCAATGTTGAAAAAGAATGTTAAACTCTTACCCAGCAGATTGTGTAACCTTGAGCACAATTAGTAACAAATGTTTAAGTTTAACTAATAAAACAACTTTAAGTTTAACTCACAGGTTGTTCATGTCTGGTCAGGGGCATCCAGAGGAAATCTTCTGAGACGTCTGCTTCTCCTTGCCGCCCTGTGATGCTGCATATCTGCTCGTTTTCGGTTTGATCTCACGAAAAACGGTTTAATTATTGCCAACAGGAACATGGACAGATTCATATTTAAAGCTATTTTCAGTAAAGTAGAAGAGAAAACTACAGAAAAAATGCCTCCTCGCGAGAGCCCGTAAATCGTTCAGTGGCACAAAAATAAAAATTGCCATGGACTAATGACTTGAGGGTTTATTTATGAACAAATACATAAAATCTACACCAATGTGTTTGTAATTTTATTATTTATAAATCAGCCACGTTTTCCATGATCAGAACAGCAGATTCTTAAATAGTCTTCGTAAAATGTTCATATTTATTATGTTTTTACTTTGACAAATAAGTGTCATTCTCCGCGTTAAATAGAAGTAGTTCCCCTCCAGACCAGGTGGTGGCGGTAATGCGCCACTTTGTTTCCGTGTCAGGCGCCATATGAAAACACCCGAAAGAGAAAACTAGTGAGCACGGGTGTCCGAATTGCTTTGAAAATTCAGAGAACTATATAGCGAACTATATAGTGCAACACTATATAGGGTTTTAGTAGTTAGGGGTTAGGGCGGTAATTCGGACACAGCCCTACTCTTTCTATTCCATTTCCCATGAGTCACTTCTGTTCCCATGAGTCATTGTTTGTATCTTTGTGTCGAGGGTTGATGACATCACTCGCCAAATGAATGAGCTCTGATGTACGAAGGAGAGACGTTTTTTTGTTCCATGCTCTATAGTTAATAAATATGCCTAGAGGAGGCTAAAGTTGATCCTGTCCCGGAGTCTTCTTCATCTATCCACCACGCGGATGAAAGATCGGAGCTGCGCTCAACAGAGTATTACCAGAAATAAAGAAGAGAAAAGAAAAAAAAAAGGAGAAAAAAAAATCTGCTCAACATCAGCAAATGTAGCTAGTGTAAATATTCAGAGCTGCAAAAAGAGAAATGAAAAGCTGCACGGAATAGATGGAGCAGCGCCTTGCGACATTACGTCATTACAGTAGTAGTTTACGGCAAACAAAGTTTCATATGGCCGTCAGTGTAAATTAAAGAAGTTTAGGTAGTTCAAAAGAAAAACAGTAGAGAGATTTTTACCGTCCATACTCAGAGGGACTGTTGGGAAAAATCACGAATGAAGATCTCAGCCTCGTCAGGTGAGCGAAAGAACAGCTTTTTCCCCTCGACGTGGACTCGAAGCATTGCAGGATATTGCATAGCATATTCAATATCCAGGTCACGGAGCTTCTTTTTTACCGTAGTAAACAGACGGCGTTTCTCCATCAAACCAGCGCTGAAATCAGGATAGATATGCACTCGATTTCCTTTAAACATAATCTCCTTTTTGTCACCTTTTTTTGTCACCTATCTCCTTTTTTTTAATTACTTAAATCAGCCTTTTTAATGTTGATTTATTATTAAGATGAATTTTTTTTTTATCATTACCTTCAAAGCAAAGCAGCGTAAAAGGTGTCATGTTGGGCCTTAATTTAGCTCAGATGTTCGATGAGGACATCTCGCAATAATACATAGAAGGAAGAGCAATACCTCAATTGACCGCTAGATGTCAGGCTTGTGTTTTTTGTACTGTTCCCACATTAGATCTTTATGAAATTGATCGAGAATTAGTTTAACTGATCCTATTCAAACATTTGCTTTCATCTCCTCTCTTTATTTTAGTTGATCAGCAGTCTTTTAAAAGCTGCCCCACATTTTATTACTGTTTTGAAAAGGGTTAAAAGCACCCAAAACTCTTATAATGCTTCATTTATTTTGCCTTCATTGTTTAAAAAATATGATAAAACAAGACTGTTTCCATTTTAGACTCCCACAAACATTTCAAGACATTTTAAAAACCTTAAGGGAATTTGCAAATAAAATTCCCAGAACATGACTGACTGACAACAGAACAGTTTGGAATCGGATCTCAGGTAAATTTCTGTTGAAATTTCTCAGCAAGATCATAAAGTTTTTGATATTTCAATGTGAAGACACAAGAAAATGTTTATTTTCTCACAGTTTGGAGTTTTAGAAAACATTCTGTTAACCCTGTTAAAGAGTTTTTACCTAACATAAAACTTTATGTTCAGTATGGTGGCAGTTTGGGGGCCCCAGGCAAACAATAACATGGGACGCCTAGCCTATATGGTAAAAACTCTGTTGAATAACTTCTTCAGTGCTCCAATTAAAGACAGCATCAATGTTAACTCTGCACTCTTCTCGGGTGGGGCCCTGCGTTGGGCCCTCCCGGTGCGGCGGGGGGGCTGTTCTCCTGGTTGGGCTCTCTTCCCCCCTTGCCTCCCTGCTCTCTGGCTCTGGGGGCCTTGTGGTGGTCCTGCTGGCCATGGCCTGGGTGGCGGATGTGATCGCTCGGGGGGCGGCTGTTCTCTGTCTGCTGCCGTGTGGCGTTGGGGGTTCTGGCTGCTGCTGCTGCTGCGGCGGGGGTCTTGGTGTGGGGATGGCTTGACACTCCCCCTCCTACTTTTCACATTCCAACATCCATTTAGAAGAACTTAAACACTCACCTGAGCACAGGGGTTAGCTCACCTTTACACTAATAGTTTGCATGATTGAATGAATGAAATATTTCACACCAGTTGGTTTAAAGGCATAAGTATGCGTGTGTGAACAATATCTGTATTGTGTGCATGTTTTGTGTTCATGTTGACATGTGGACATCTTTGCATTTAACAGGTGTGTTTATAACATCTGAATGTGTGTGTGGACAGGCCCCGCCCATTGAGATTTGTATTACACCTGAACCTTACCGTAATGATAAACATCCAGTAAAGTTGCTGCTTTAGGTTGCATCATGGTTTTATCCCCCCCCCCCCTCTCCTATTATCACCCTCCTATCCCCCCTCCTCTCTAACATCCCTCTCTCTTCTTCCCTCCTTTCCTTTTCCGTCCGGTCCAACACCAAAGATTTTCAAATATGATGAATTTAATAAAGTTTGGCCTCAATTACAAAAGGGGTTTATTCAGACATTCCTCTGGTTTGTCTGAAGCTTAATAACACCTATTGTTAAAGCAAAATATGTCCAACACAAGAGGCCTTCAGCTCTCATCTGTTTGCCTAGCTGTTGGACAGGACAAGTGAAAAAAAAAAAAAAGGAATTGTTTCCGACATTTTTCTAAAGGGTTCATCTATGGGCCCTTAAAGTGTTGTTTTGGGTGATTTTTAACACACTTTTGTAATGTTCTTCCGATGATGAAAGCCATTTATAGAGTAAATTAAGCTAAAAATCCAATTTCTTAGCAGACAACAAAATGTACTTGGAAAAAGAGCTTTTTTGTGATGCAGAAACTACGCTGGGCTCCCTGCTTTGAGCTCTCAGCAATGGGGAGGGGAAACGGGGTCGGGGTTGCTCTGCACCAACAATGTGTGACCTTCTTTATCTGCTCATCATCCAGCTATTGCCCCTCTTCTGTTAGCATGGGGACTCTTTGGCTCCTACGTGCATCTTGTGAGGTAGTGGGGATATCCTCTCCAACGCACTCAGCTTCTGATGGTTGCTCATTTATCCTGAATGATGTCACATGACATCATCATCGCATTGTTTCCCCTAATGATTCCATCAATGTGGGATGATGATGTCACATGACATCATCATCCCACATTGATATAATCATTTTTGGAATGATGATGTCACATGACATCATTGTTTCCCCTAATGATTTCATCAATGTGGGATGATGTCACATGACACCATTGTTATTCACATCGACATCATCAGTGGCCGAAAAAAGTTAACTTATATTCACTGAAATAGTCGCTGGTACATCTGCTCAGTAAAAGTACCACAAGAAGAACTTGAAAACGTCTGTGGACAAGAAATTTAAGACAATGCAAAGATTTTCAGGAAAGATTCGAAAGTGGTTTGGTAAACGCACAAACAAAGTTAAGCCTCTTGACCCTTCTGAGCAACAACCCACAGCTGGTTGTTCGAAGGATTTACCAGAGAGAGCGACTAACCAAAACCCAGAAGAAGCAGATCACAGTGACACCTCTTCTCTCGACGTGACTTCATGGGATTTAGAAAATGAACAAACTCCAGCCACAAAGACCTTTAAATTTAATCTGAGAGCAAAAGTCTCTGAAGGTGAAGCATCAGAATTTTCAGATTACATTTCACAAATCATGAGGGAAACAAAAGACGTCACAAAATCTCTCGGTTATCAAATTAAAAGAGAGCAAATTCTAGAAATGACTGAACACATTTTGGAAAGTGAAATGAGACCTGAAGAAGTGTTTCAAGGTATAGAATTGGTTTTTCCTGACAGCTTCAGTAGGATTGATGAGTCTCAACTTTTATACAAAATCTGGAGAGTTTATAATTACATATTTATGTATGATGTGGTTGGTCACTTTGAAAAAATTAGTATGATGCTTCAATGTGAATTCATGCCCTCTTTGAATTATGCTATACAGAACATTTCTCTCCCAAGAATGAAAAATAACCTAAAACTATTGCAATGGGACGAAAGCGTCAAGCAATCCTTAAAAGACTACTTCTGTGCAGATTATCTTGACAATGTAAAACCCAACCTACCCGAGTTTTGTAAATGTCAGTTCAAGGAATTATATTCAGAATGCTTAGCCAGATTCACCTCTGCAATGTATGAAGATTTGATGACAAATAAAGCTCCAGCTGATTCAAACAGTGAGAGTGAATCAGTATCTTCTGATGAAACGAGTTCTCAGACTGAACAGTTCATGGCGGAAACCGTAGAATCCATCCTTACAGATGCCCTTTTTGAAATATTTTATTGTCGAATTAATAATATTTTCTCTGCCATCATTGATGCTCTAAATGAGCTTTTCTGTAGCGACAATACCGTATTATCCGAAACAGAGGAAATTTATGAGAAAAGCGTGGATGAAGTGTTAGTCAAAGCCTTTAGGAAAATCAACAAAAGAGCCTCACAACCAGTCACTGTCAGAAGAGTCACCCATTTAATTGATTGTTTTTGTGACTTATTACATCGTTCTAGTTTTGCTTTCTGGAACTCATTTTCCTATTGCAAATTACAAACCATTCAAAAACGACCTTTGGGAAACTTGTACAGGGAAGCTGTATTAAAAATGATCTTCTATCACCCAGGAATGAGCCATAAAAGGCTCCTAAAACGGATAAAACGCCACCTTTACCCAGAAATAGAATTAGAACAGAGAGAGAAGAGGGCAAGGCAAAAAAAGGTCCTTAAAGCTATATCCTGCTTTAAATGCAAAGCGTCAACAGAAAAAAGAGAGAAAATCAGAAATTTGAAATTAAGACAGTCTGTTCAGAAAGTGATAACACTGGTGGTTCAGAAATTACTGAGGGACTCAGACTGCGTGGAGCTGATTTGTAGAAAAATTCTGGAAACAAACGTTGATGAGAGCATGCTGAAGGATCTAAACACACTCCATGAAAGGGTTTTCAAGGAACTCTGTGAAGAATGTGTAAGGTCAAAGAGGATGCCTTCAATGACAGATATAGGAAGTGATCTACTAAATGAAAGAATTGCTTCACATTTCATGAAGTGCATGGACAATTCACAGAAGAAGCCTTGTGTCATGAAATCGTTTTCTGAAAAGACAGAACACCCCCTTCACTCAGAAATAGAACCCAAAAGAAAATGGTGGAAAAGGGTGAAAAATGTCTTCAAGAGAAAATCTGGTTCTAAAACGGAAGCTTCAACAGAAGAGAAAGTAAGAGAGTCCGTTCAGAAAGTGATGTTGCTGTTGTTTCAGAAACTACTGACGGATTCAGACTTTGTGAAGAGGATTTGTAGAAGAATTCTGAAGACAAATGGAGATCAAATTGAGCTGAAAGACTTGGACACACTTCATGAAGAGGTTTTCAAGAATCTCTGTGAAGAATGGACAAAGTCAGAGATGATGCCTTCAATGAATAATATTGAAAGTGATCGGCTCGCCAGAATGATTGATACAAGTTTCATCAAATGCATAGGAGATCTACAAATGAAGCCTTGTTTCAAAACAATTCTCTGGAAAAGAATTGGAGGATGTATCTCGGCTTTTAGAAGTGGGAAAAATAAATTAGATAGATAATTTAGATCATTAGATTTTATTAGTAGTAGGTTAAAAAAAAGCAGTCAACTCGATTTGGCTTTTCTTTTTTTTCTTAGGTTTTTTAAAATATATGTTTTTTTAAAACTAGTTCTTGGTAAATGTACTTCTTAGGTTAATAACGTTAGTCACCAAAAAGAATAATTGAAAAAAAAATGGTGGCTCGTTGGGTTTCTTTGTTGGCCTACAGGGTTTTGGGCAATGGAAGTGTGCCAATAACTCTTAGTCACATCAGTAGGAATTTTTATTTTATTTAGATTTGATTAGTAGGATAAAAAAGCAGTGAACTGGATTTGTTTGTTCTTTTATTCTTAAAAACATTTTCCTGTTTATCCAAGAGGCTTTTAAATTCTAAATCTAAATCATAAGAACAGAGAAAGACTCTTGGAAAACAAAAGTTTTTTATGGAAAAATAAATAAATACAAATTTTAAAGGGATGAAGGCAGATGTAATAAATGTATCTCATACATGTAACTAAATGTAATGAAAAATAAATGTAACTACTCCTTAATGTTAAATAACTCATTATTTATTTACTATAACCTTTTAAAGTGACAATTACAGTTACATAGAAAGCATGTCTACTTGTTACTCTAGCATAAATAATTCAAAATTTGATTCTGTCAGGTTGGGCTATAATAATATAACCATTATATGGACAGTGTTTAAGTCCTAATGTATAGTTGCCCAATCCCATATTTCAAGTCTGATTCCGCCTAAATATGAATAAATACACACCAATTTTTACTATTTATTCTGAGGAACGAAAAACGTTTATGCTCTCGCGGGCCACATCAAATGACATGGCGGGCCACATTTGGCCCCCCTGGCCTTGAGTTTGACACATGTGCCCAACAGGGTTGTAGGCAATGGAAGTGTCTTATATATTTACATTTTCATTTTCTTATAATAGTTTTTTGTTTTGCTTTGGGTTTCTGAAATTTGATCTGATTTTTTTTTTGTAAAGCACTTTTATTCACATTAGCTGAAAAAATAAAGTTTCATATGATTAGATCAGTGCACTCACTAGCACTAGCACTCACTAGAATGCCTGATCGGAAGAGAAATGCGTCATGTAAACACGCCGTTCGGAATACTCTGCCCCGATCAGATTCGTTCGGATCAAAATTTCTTTCCGATCGAGATAGGTGGGTTATACCGATTGTTGATCCAGTCGTTGGTCACGTAAACGGTTCATTCCGATCGTGTGTCACTACGGCTCTTGTTTACGTCACGCATAGATGGTGTTTCGCTGAGAGAAAGCTTTGGAGCGCATACGGGACCGACCAGCTGCTCTGCGGACGCCCCGTGCGAAGCGCCGCTCCGCTCTCGCCCTGCTGGCTCTTCGCCTCTCCCCTCTCTTACACCCCCCGAGGGGGATGCGGCGGAGGAGAGCTTCGTGCCACCTGACGTCTGGACCCTGCACATGAGCTCTGCGTCCGGGCTCGGCTGCCGGTGGACCGAGTGAACCGTGTCTCTGAGCAGAGCAGCCGGATTTATTAATGTGTGTTTGAGGGTGCTTTGTTACGTGTCTGTTTTGTTATTTTGCTATGTGTTGTTCCACAAAAAAAGCACTGACCATACACGGATTAAAAATAAAACGGTGAGCGAACAGGCGCTTCAGAATATTCATAACATTAACAAAAGCAAGGTTTGTTCACAACGGGATTCATTTCCTCTTCCGGTATTTTCAACAGTACTGCGCATGCCCAAATGATTTATTCCGACCGGAATTGTGACCATGTGAACGTTTGTTCTAATCGGAAAAAGGTTTTCTGGGCCCATGTGCACCGGTGAATTTTAACCTGACCATTGATCCAATCAAGATATTTTGCCCATGTAACTGCGGCTACTGTTAGACTTTACCTATCCACTTCATGGTAATAAGCTGGTGACACTGTTGCCAGTGTCACACCATGACGCGGGGTTTACGGTGATGTACCATTCGGCGTTGCTTTCGTAATTATACCATATGGTTTATTGTGGTAATACACCCTCGGTTCGCATCTTGGTAACTTGCTGCAGAACCGACTCAGGTATCTTACCGTGATTGATTAACATGTGTAGTCCTTTTTGTTTACGGTACATCACTGCAAGCTCATTCCCCGCTAATCTACCCTAATGGCACACTTTTGGTACGGCAAATATCCATTTGTCAGAGTGTACTGTGTTCCTGCGGACGGTTTTTACCTTTTAACACTAGCTATTTTACTAAGGTATATGTGAACTGCAACATACTTGACTCAAAATAAATTGTCCAAATAAAATAGAAGAAAACAAAACAGACACAAACATATATGTGTGTAAAAGTATAATAAAAACAATTAGGATGTAAACAAAACGCTCTGGATGTTTGTTTTCTTTTTGATTTCGCTTTTTCAATTTAAAGAAAAATTCCACAACAAATCAACTCTCCGAGGGGGAGCCTCTTCTAGATTTAGCAGGATAAAACAACACCTGTGTTGATATCAATAATATTTGTTATATAGTTTTAAATATAATAATAAAAATAAGAACACAGTTACATTATAAATCATATTAGACTGGAACCATTGAAAACAGGTTTTAGTAGTCACGTAGGTGCTACAATGGCGGGCCACAAGCTCCCTGTTCCGCTCCATTCTGATGCATCCACTTGCAGATAAAAAATATCTATGAACCTCTTTGTTTTCCTTGTCTGAGCTGGAATCTGGATCTAAGCTGTACAGCTGGATAGCTCTGATATCGCTCGCTATTTTTGTTGCACCGCTACAAAAATATTGGGGAGGTGAAGGGATGTGAGCTAGCGGAAGAAGGATAATGGGAAATGAGGCCAGGCTCACTCCATGCCAAAAGTCCCACCCACTCATAAAGAGATGAATTTCTGATGTTCTGCAGAAGCTATGTCCTAGATTAAAAAAAAAAAAAAACAATGGGAAGTCTTTTACAATAGATCAAGAGATGATCAGGGGACTTTAAAGATGATTTTTTTCTAAATGTTTGAATCTGATCATCGAGTGAAAATGGCAAGATTGAAAATGACTAACTGAGCCTGAATCATTGGTTTCAGCTTTTCTGTTTTGTATGAAACCATCATTGATGGATGTCAACGACAACAAATACAAAGTAATATGTCCCCTTTTACTAAAGAATGATCTCATCTGCTTTTCTTTTGTTATCCCTTGTACTATCCTAGTCACTTTAACATTGGGAGTGGGGTCATCTAGACCCATTAGACAGAGCTCTGAACCTTTCTTCTTTAATGATTTGTGATCCTCACTGGTGTCCATGGATGACATGAAATCCTCTCTACCTTTGTCATGGTACGGAGAACACGTCAATGGTCATCTTGACTCCATTGGATAGCACAAGGGTTAGATCGTTGTAAACGGAGAGACTGACATCACTTCCTTTGAGTTATAGTGATTGAATCACGACCCCTGAAGTTGACTGATACAAACCAGATGTTGATGTTGTTAACCGTTGCATTCCCCAAAGGTAATCAGGGATTTCAATAGGGCTGGGAATCACTGGGTACCTCACGAAACAATACGATTTGCGATACATTGCTCACGATAACGATACTATCACGATATGGCGATATTGTGATAATCGATAAATCTCGTTTCTAACAACTCACGATATATCAAACTTTAAGAAAGAAGAACTTGAAAAACAGTTTTTTTGGAAAATATTTCCCCATTAATTTCCCCATGATAATAAACAACTTGTGTCCTATTTGGTGTAATGAATAACAGACTTTTGTGTAACATTGCTGAAATCAGTAATACCCTGTCTTTGACAAACAATGACAATTTTCATTTGGAAATATCTGTAAAATTCGGTTTAAACGATAGCGAACATGAACAGCCGTGCCATTATTTAGTACAAAATTTCTGTAAACAGGATAAAAAATGAATAAGTCAAATAGCTACCAGGCACATTTGTATTAACTTTTGAAAAACAAAACCATATCCATCGCTTAATTTGAACAATAGCTGTTAATCAGATATTACTTCTGTGAACAAATTATATTGTCTTTGTTAAAAATAAATGACACCATTTAGTGCAAATGTGGTGTAAACAAAATAAAATTCTCCCAGGAAAATAAAAATCAAGTAGCTAGGAACTTTCCTATAAGTTATTTAAGACATAAACTGCTTTCAAAATAAATGACCAGGGATAAAATACATGAAGAACTTAAGGTGCATCCAAAAGTAAACATCTTTGTGAACAACACGTTGGGGGAAATGTTCATGTTTTTCTGGAGAACCACGCCGCTCGTCTACCGCTGCTTTGAGGAGAAGGGGGGTCTAAGGGCAGGAATGCCCCTCTTACTGCCGTTTCCATCTCAACCGTAACTTGGTCTGGCAGTACAGTGTAGGAATCCTTTTTTCAGTATTTCCGAGAAGGAATGTCAAAGCGGGGCTCTAATGCCTCCCACCAACTTCAGGATTGCTTTGAAAGAACTAATTGGGAGATTTTTGACCACCCAGACCTGGAGGAGCACACAGCAGCAGTCCTGTGCAATATCAACCACTGCACAGACACTGTTCCGGTGGACAAGTGCATCCGAGCAACCCCCTCACTTTCCAGTTGGAACAAATCTTTTGCCTTCTTTGTATTCGTTGGGTTTTACCCCCAAAAATATGAAAGAAACAAAAGTACTTGAAGGATTGAACTAAGCAGTACACTATGGAAGGGTGTCAATGGAAAAAGAAAAACGCAGTGAGAATTGTTTCCGACATTTTTCTAAAGGGTTCATCTCAGGGCCCTTAAAGTGGTGTTGTGTGATTTTTAACACGCTTTTGTCATGTTTTTCCGATGATGAAAGCCATTTATAGAGTAAACTAAGGTAAAAATCCAATTTCTTAGCAGACAAAAAAAAGGTAGTTGAAAAAGAGCTTTTTTGTGATGTAGAAACTACGCTGGGCTCCCTGCTTTGAGCTCTCAGCAATGGGGAGGGGAAGTGGGGTCGGGGTTGCTCTGCACCAACAATGTGCGACCTTCTTTACCTCATCATGCAGCTATTGCCCCTTTTCTGTTAGCATAGGGACTCTTTGGCTCCTACGTGCATCTTGTGAGGTAGTGGGGATATCCTCTCCAACGCACTCAGCTTCTGATGGTTGCTCATTTTTCCTGAATGTCACATGACATCATCATCGCATTGTTTCCCCTAATGATTCCATCAATGTGGGATGATGATGTCACATGACATCATCATCCCACAATGATATAATTATTTTTGGAATGATGATGTCACATGACATCATTGTTTCCCCTAATGATTCCATCAATGTGGGATGATGATGTCACATGACATCATCATTCCACAATGATATCATCATTTTTGGAATGATGATGTCACATGACATCATTGTTTCCCCTAATGATTTCATCAATGTGGGAGTATGATGTCACACGACACCATTGTTATTCACATCGACATCATCAGTGGCCGAAAAAAGTTAACTTATATTCACTGAAATAGTCGCTGGTACATCTGCTCAGTAAAAGTACCACAAGAAGAACTTGAAAACGTCTGTGGACAAGAAATTTAAGACAATGCAAAGATTTTCAGGAAAGATTCGAAAGTGGTTTGGTAAACGCACAAACAAAGTGAAGCCTCTTGACCCTTCTGAGCAACAACCCACAGCTGGTTGTTCGAAGGATTTACCAGAGAGAGCGACTAACCAAAGCCCAGAAGAAGCAGATCACAGCGACACCTCTTCTCTCGACGTGACTTCATGGGATTTAGAAAATGAACAAACTCCAGCCACAAAGACCTTTAAATTTAATCTGAGAGCAAAAGTCTCTGAAGGTGAAGCATCAGAATTTTCAGATTACATTTCACAAATCATGAGGGAAACAAAAGACGTCACAAAATCCCTCGGTTATCAAATTAAAAGAGAGCAAATTCTAGAAATGACTGAACACATTTTGGAAACTGAAATGAGACCTGAAGAAGTGTTTCAAGATTTAGAATTGCTGTTTCCTGACAGCTTCAGTAGAATTGATCAGTCTCAACTTTTATATAAAATCTGGAGAGTTTATAATTCCATATTTATGTTTGATGTGTTCGGTCACTTTGACAGAATTAATATGATGCTTCAATCTGACTTCATGCCCTCTTTGAATTCTGCTATACAGAACATTTCTCTCCCAAGAATGAAAAATAACCTAAAACTATTGCAATGGGACGAAAGCGTCAAGCAATCCTTAAAAGACTACTTCTGTGCAGATTATCTTGACAATGTAAAACCCAACCTACCCGAGTTTTGTAAATGTCAGTTCAAGGAATTATATTCAGAATGCTTAGCCAGATTCACTTCTGCAATGTATGAATATTTGATAGAAGAAGAGTCTCTAGCTATATTAAACAGTGAGAGTGAATCAGTATCTTCTGATGAAACGAGTTCTCAGACTGAACAGTTCATGGCGGAAACCGTAGAATCCATCCTTACAGATGCCCTTTTTGAAATATTTTATTGTCGAATTAATAATATTTCCTCTGCCATCATTGATGCTCTAAATGAGCTTTTCTGTAGCGACAATACCGTATTATCCGAAACAGAGGAAATTTATGAGAAATGCGTGGATGAAGTGTTAGTCAAAGCTTTTAGAAAAATCAACAAAAGAGCCTCACAACCAGTCACTGTCAGAAGAGTCACCCGTTTCATTGATCGTTTTCGTAGCGTAATACATTGTTCTATTTTTAATTTCTGGACAACATTTTCTTATTGCAAATTACTAACCATTCAAAAACGACCTTTGGGAAACTTGTACAGGGAAGCTGTATTAAAAATGATCTTCTATCACCCAGGAATGAGCCATAAAAGGCTCCTAAAACGGATAAAACGCCACCTTTTCCCAGAAATAGATTTAGAACAGAGAGAGAAGAGAGCAAGGCAAAAAAAGGTCCTTAAAGCTATATCCTGCTTTAAATGCAAAGCGTCAACAGAAAAAAGAGAGGAAATCAGAAATTTGAAATTAAGACAGTCTGTTCAGAAAGTGATAACACTGGTGGTTCAGAAATTACTGAGGGACTCAGACTGCGTGGAGCTGATTTGTAGAAAAATTCTGGAAACAAACGTTGATGAGAGCATGCTGAAGGATCTAAACACACTCCATGAAAGGGTTTTCAAGGAACTCTGTGAAGAATGTGTAAGGTCAAAGAGGATGCCTTCAATGACAGATATAGGAAGTGATCTGCTAAATGAAAGAATTGCTTCACATTTCATGAAGTGCATGGACAATTCACAGAAGAAGCCTTGTGTCACGAAATCATTTTCTGAAAAGACAGAACGCCCCCTTCACCCAGAAATAGAACCCAAAAGAAAATGGTGGAAAAGGGTGAAAAATGTCTTCAAGAGAAAATCTGGTTCTAAAACGGAAGCTTCAACAGAAGAGAAAGTAAGAGAGTCCGTCCAGAAAGTGATGTTGCTGTTGTTTCAGAAACTACTGACGGATTCAGACTTTGTGAAGAGGATTTGTAGAAGAATTCTGAAGACAAATGGAGATCAAATTGAGCTGAAAGACTTGGACACACTTCATGAAGAGGTTTTCAAGAATCTCTGTGAAGAATGGACAAAGTCAGAGATGATGCCTTCAATGAATAATATTGAAAGTGATCGGCTCGCCAGAATGATTGATACAAGTTTCATCAAATGCATAGGAGATCTACAAATGAAGCCTTGTTTCAAAACAATTCTCTGGAAAAGAATTGGAGGATGTATCTCGGCTTTTAGAAGTGGGAAAAATAAATTAGATAGATAATTTAGATCATTAGATTTTATTAGTTGTAGGTTAAAAAAAAGCAGTCAACTTTTTTAAAATATATGTTTTTTTAAACTAGTTCTTGGTAAATTTACTTCTTGGGTTAATAAAATTAGTCACCAGAAAGAATAATTGACAAAAAAAATGGTGGCTCGTTGGGTTTCTTTGTTGGCCAACAGGGTTGTAGGCAATGGAAGTGTCTTATATATTTACATTTTCATTTTCTTATAATAGTTTTATGTTTTGAAATGTAATAATTTTTTTGTAAATAACTCTTAGTCACATTAGTAGGAATTTTTTTTTATTTAGATTTGATTAGTAGGATAAAAAAAGCAGTGAACTGGATTTGTTTGTTCTTTTATTCTTAAAAACATTTTCCTGTTTATCCAAGAGGCTTTTAAATCCTAAATCTAAATCATAAGAACAGAGAAAGACTCTTGGAAAACAAAAGTTTTTATGAAAAAACAAATAAATACAAATTTTAAAGGGATGAAGGCAGATGTAATAAATGTAAGTCTCAAGTCTGCGGTGTCAATTCAAACTTATTTTCACTTAGGGCCACATCAGCATAGCGGCTGTCCTCAAAGGGCCAGATAAAACTTATGTTCATGTAACTAAATGTAATTAAAAATATATGCAACTACTCTTTAATGTTAAATAACTCATTATTTATTTACTATAACATTTTAAAGTGACAATTACAGTTACATAGAAAGCATGTTTACTTGTTACTCTAGCATAAATAATTTTAAATTTGATTCTGTCAGGTTGGGTTATATGGACAGTGTTTAAGTCCTAATGTACTTCTAGTCACATTAGTTGGATTGCGATAACGTTTTATATGATTAGATCAGTGTACTCACTGTTAGACTTTACCTATCCAAGCGGGGTTTACGGTGATGTACCATTCAGCGTTGCTTTCATAATTATACCATATGGTTTATTGTGGTAATACACCCTCGGTTCGCATCTTGGTAACTTGCTGCAGAACCGACTGAGGTATCTTCCTGGCAACACTGTTGCACTGTTAAGGATAGCACAAGGGCTAAAATCTGGACGTATTCAGCCAGATTGAGAATTCCACAGTTCATTTACTTAAGGCACTTTCATAAAGTTTGCACACCATTATTAATAGATCTCTGGGGTATAAAACAATATTGTTATGATTTTGTGAATGGATTTCTGGTTGTGCTGAAACTAGTTCATCAATGAGAAGTTATTTTAAATTATCCTTTGAAGCAAAAAAAGTTGTTCAAACCTGACCTGACAGGAAGTGGGTTAGTAGATAAAGAGAGAGCTTTCATTTTTTTTGTATTTAATTTATTTTTTGTATCTTGTTTATGTTTGATATTTCTGTATTTTGTTTAAATATTTAAAAAGTGTCTAACACTGCTACCCCATTTCAAATGCAGTGATGATGGTGCTGCCCAAATAAAGTGTAAAGTGTTTACATTTTTAGTATTGTATATTATATAGTACTGCTGCTGTTATAGCTGCTATAGCAGTGGTCTGCAAAACTGGTCCTCGAGGGTCACTGTCCTGGAAGCTTTAGATCAGGGGTGTCCAATCCCAGGCCTCCAGGGCCGGTGTGCTTTATGTTTTCCAATCAACCGCCTGTCGAAGCTCCTTATTGGCTAAACACACCTGATCCAGGTAATCAGCAGCAAATGAGGCAGGGTTTCTGGAAAACCAGCAGGTTGCCGGTCCTTGAGGCCTGGATTTGGACACCCCTGCTTTGGATGTTTTGCTGCTCCAACAGATCTGCTGCAGTGGTTGAATTGCCTCCTCAAGCTCTGCAGGAGGCGGTTAATCACCTGTTGATTCCAATCTGGGGAGCAGAGAAAAACATCTAAAACCTGCAGAATAGTGGCCCTTGAGGACCAGGATTGATGACCACCGCTATAGATAATTAATTTTAAAATTACATTCTCTTTTCTTTCTCAAATAAATCTCAAAAATCATTCTCATAAATGGCTTCGGTAAGACATCCAAGAGAAATGATTTAGACATGAAAGAGACATCAGACAGACAATAAGGATATCCCTTTTTGGACTCATTCTTCTCAGATTTGTCTCAAAAGCGTCTCAGGTTCATCTCTCCTCTCTCTCCTCTTCTCTATTATTACTCAAACAGTTATCTCAACTCAACCTCATTTGTCTCAGTGATGTCTTTTCTCATTTTGGAGTAACTCTTGCGCCTAAAGGCCCCTTAGGAGCAAGAGTTCAGAAGCAAATGATCACAGAATAATATGAATGTGAGACACTCAAACTGATCTCAAGAGATGAGATTAAGCAATATATGAGCAACAGATTTTTCCTATAGACTCCTGGTTCCAGGTTTTTTTATTTTGGCTAAAAATAAAATTATCATGATCAAAAGTCTATTTTTTTGCCTTTTCATATCTCTACTTTACTTTAGTCAACATCTTTTTGAATTTTTATCAACGGAATGTTGTTACAAAGCCATGTTTTCTCCATGTTCATTATTTTTGTCAAAAAAGCCAGACGTTTTCTTTCGGTAAACACGTTTTTATTCAGTTTGGTAGCAAAAACAGCACCTCAGGACAACAGTCGGACAAAGTTGGCCTCCTAAGGGGTCAAACCGTTTCAGTTACAGAACACGCACAGGAAAAACATGCACTACCTACTGCAGCAGGCAATCCGAAGACATTAGTTGACCAACACTTCAGCTCCTTTTCAGTACATTCACATTCCTCTGATGCAACACCTCAGCCCTTACCGTGTGAGAATGCAGCGGCGTAAACTGTGTGGGTGTGGTTCTTACAAACGTTTTTAAATTGCTGTTGCGGATCGGCCCAGGTTCAACATCACTAGTGTTAGTACGAACAGTTGGGTGTCACATGGGGTCTTTGGTCCCTTTAAGGTCTTTGGTGGGGTTTGGATTATTGCTTGGTGTGTTTTCTCTGGGAGCTGATGGCAAGCTTTTTACTTCAGTGTTTATTGCTTAAGACAAAAGTAGAGGTGGGTGTGAACTGTGAGTACAAAACTACCAGGAAGGCGGAGGAAATTGTAGCAGGACGGCAGCTACACCGGATACCTTGGGACCTCAATCCTGAATGAGCTCAGAGGACTCGGACACAACTCTGCCGTCCTTGGTCTCGATCGTTTTGATGACCACGCTCTTCTTGCTCTGGGTAGTGGTGCTGTAGCCCCCGGCGCTTCCGCTGCTGAAGCTGCTGCTGCCATAGCCGCTGCCGCTGCCACCGCCGCTGTAGCCACTGCCACTACCATAGCCGCTGCCGCTGCCATAGCCGCTGCTGGAGAAGCTGGTGGAGTAGCTGCCCCTCATCGTGTCCTTGGGGAAACCGCTGTAACTTGCTGCAGAGCAAAGACAGCGTTAGAAAACTAAAAACAAAGCACTACTGGATGTGGAGATGTGGAGGTTCTGGTTTCCGAGGAGACTCACTGCTTTGTTGGGAAATGTTGACGGCCTTGATGCCGTTAGCCAGCCTGTCCTCCTCTCCCTCCAGAAGCTTCCTGTAAGTGGCGATCTCAATGTCGAGAGCCAGCTTGACATTCATCAGGTCCTGGTATTCTCGGATCTGGCGGGCCATGTCCTGCTTGGCTCTCTGCAGGGCGTCTTCCAGGTCCCTGATGCGGCCCTTGGCATCCTTCACTGCCAGCTCACCACGCTCCTCTGCCTCTGCGATTTGGGCCTCCAGGTTGGAGCGCTGGGGAAGTTTTTTTTTTTTTTTTTAATAAATAAGGCATCTCAAACAAACTGGTGCTCCAAGCTGTGGGAAACCTTTTCCTTACCTGTCCCTTGACAGCGTCTATCTCTGATGTCAGTCTCTGGATCATGCGGTTGAGGTCTGCGATCTCTGTCCTGGTGGCTTTCAGGTCATTTCCATATCTGCTAGCAGATGTCTGCATCTCTTCATACTAAGAAAAGTCAACAAAAGCAGGTGTTACAAACAGAACCAGGTAACAAACATCCCTGAGCTTCTGAGGGTGGAGAAGCGTGCATCACCTTGGTCTTGTACCAGGACTCTGCCTCCAAACGGCTGCGGTTGGCGATGTCCTCATACTGAGCCTTGACCTCAGCCACAATAGCGTCCATGTCCAATATGCGGCTGTTGTCCATCTCCACTATAACAGAAGTGTCCTTGATCTGGCTCTGGAGCTCACGCAGTTCCTGAGGATATGTCAGAACAAAAGATGAGAAGGGGGATAAACCTTAGCCACGCCCTCTCCTAGAGGAAACCAGCTAAAGCAGTTCCAGAGGTGGAGTAAGAGTCGAGTCAAGATGTGAGACAGATGTTGAGATTAGAGGCTGCAAACATTAGGGGCACGCTGAGGCAATCAATCAAGAGTATTGGAAACGATGTGAGGAATCAAAAAAAGCTGTACCTCCTCATAGATCGACCGGAGGAAGTTGATCTCATCTGTCAGGCTCTCCAGCTTGGCCTCCAGCTCCACCTTGTTCATGTAGGCCTCATCCACGTCCTACAAGAAATGTCCAGTTGACTTCCTCTGACTTCAAATACTGGATTCACTCTAGTCTAAAGACATGCTGTATTGAAACAGTTTCTCACTTTCTTGATGAGGACAAAGTCATTCTCGCACTCTGTGCGCTTGTTGATCTCATCTTCATACCTGAGGAGAAAGAAAAAAATATTTTATAGAAATATGTTGCACCAAAACAGCACCAGGTGGCGCAAGGAGTCCACCCTTGTAGTCCTGCTCTCCTCCTGGACATTTTAGTCAGTGTTGACTTCAGGCCAAGTGTGGGAGGTGTCATAGATGTTTCTCCCTCAGGGACTCTACAGTTGATACACTCCATTTGTCCTCGGACAATAAGAACCGTGCAGTTGCGCCCGTCTCTGATCTGGTAGTCTTCGCCCCCACCCGAACCTCAGTGGACGCCCTTGCTGACAACCAGAGTGATTTTCACCTACAGCCATGCAACGGGGTGTTTATCACATGATTCCCCGATGTTGTAATTTCCTGAAGTTTGGATGATGCAACCAAGTGGACAGATGTGGGGAGGAGGGCACTCTATGATCGGGTTTCCGTCCCCCATACTCACTTGTTCTTGAAGTCCTCCACCAGGCCCTGCATGTTGAGCAGGTCGGCCTCCAGCTTCATCTTCTCGTTGCCCAGGCTGTCCAGCTGTCTGCGCAGGTTGGCGATGTACGCCTCAAACATGGCGTCGATGTTGGAGCGCGTGGTGGTCTGCTCCTGCAGCAGGCTCCATTTGGTCTCCAGCATTTTGTTCTGCTGCTCCAGGAATCGGACCTGCAGTTATCAAGAAACATACAGCAGAGACGGCGAAAGCTGGGTTAGACGATCAATTAGAGGGATGTGTTTTTGGTGCGTTGTGCGCCGGCTGTGTTTCCATAGCGAGGCCTCAGGAAGGCCGGCGCTGCAGACATACATCCTGACAGGAGGCAGAGGCCTGGAAAAGCAGTGATGGAAGAATAGAATAAACACTTCTCCTGCTTCCCTTCCTGTTTTCGCACAGGCATGGAGAAAAGGGGGCGTGGCAGCTCCATGGAAATGCAAAAAGGTAAATATTTAACCTTGTGGGATAGGTTAGAAAGTGAAGGGTGACAAGTTTGCATAGTTGCGAACAGTAAAAACGAGATACAAGGTAGCAGATAAGCGGCTTCGTGGACATTGGTCCTTCTTTTGTTGGAGAGGCCGTCCTTTGAAGTAGAGTGAATAACGACGACAACGTGACTTTGTTGCCACCACTAGATAGTTTATCTGTTTTCTGTTGAAGAATGCTTGATTTTAACGTAATCATTGTGCAGGGAGGGGCGCTGACACGCTGCCTGTCAGCTGGCTCTGAACAGAACATGACACCCAAAGACCTTTTTAAATATTAACCCGGCAGTCAGAGCTCAGAGGCCTGCGGTCCAGCTGGGTTTCATGAGGTGAAGGGCTTCAGGGAGGTTCCAGGGGACTTTTGGGGGAAGCAGAAACTTCTTATTTAGAAAGTCAGTGTTTAATAAAGGTGACACAAAGCAGTCATGTCCATCCATCTGTTCAGATGAAGCGAGGAGCCAGAAAGAGCCACACCCCTTCTGCTAGGGAGGAACCATTCCCAAGGTAACCCATATCACAAGCTCTAACACACCCTTCACTTTTTTTTTTCTTTTGCTCTTTGTCTTTCTCACTCTCTCCATTCTACAGCCTGTTTTTCATCACTTTGAAAAAAAAGGGCTGATAGAGCCAAAAGATAAAGAGCCAAACACCAAGATGCCTGCGTCTGTGGGAGGTGGGGGAAACCAGGCAGAGGGGAGGAAATAAATCAACTTTCTATGTGCAGAACAAATGAGGAAGTCAGTTCTGGAGGACAACTGCCAAACATATGGCTTGCAGTTACACAATTTCACAACTGAGTGACAGCTGTGGCATCGTCGTCACTGATCCTGGAGCACACATGATCAGTTTCTACTCACCTTATCAATGAAGGAGGCGAAGCGGTTGTTGAGGGTCTTGATCTGCTCCTTCTCTTGGGTGCGGACAATTTGGATGTTGGGGTCAATCTCCAGATTCAGGGGGGCCAGCAGGCTCTTGTTGACTGTGACGGCGGTGATGGGGGCCTGGGCGATGCCCCCGCCGAAGCCCATGCCGTAGCCTCCCGAACCCCCCATGGCAGAGTTCAAGCCGAAGGCAGAGCTGCTGCTGATTCCACCGTAGGCCGGCCCGGCTGCTCCTCCATAGGAACTCCTCACACTGTAGCTCTTGCGGGAGGTGATACCGCCTGGTCCGGCATAGGAGCTGCTGCTGAAGTTTCTTGGGGCACTTGAACTCCTGAAGGTGGTGACATTTGACCTGTAAGACATGTTGAAGGAGTTTTTTTTCTTTCGAATGAAGGACGTCTGGGTTGGTCAGAGCAAATGGCTCGCTTGGTAGCGCAGGCAGACAGGCAGCCCGGGGAGAGACCAGAGGGTAGACAGAGGCGACCAGACGGAGGAGCTTTAAAGCAGCAGCGAGGGAGGGGTTCTGCACTGGAAGCACCTCCCTGTGGGTGGAGAGATGTCCTCCCAAACGGCCCTGAGTTAGCATAACTCGTCTCTTTGAGGAATGCAATGGGGGGTGTTCTTTGCTCCTTCTGAGTTTCTCCTCCAGGTGCAAAAAATTACCTCAGCTGACTCGGCATAAAGGACCTGAAGATCAGATCAACTTTGAGAGACGTCTGTTTACTTTACAACAGTTTCCACAGGGGGAGGGGCCGGTTGGCAGTGGGGGCTGTTTGCTGCTTTTGACACTCATTTTTTATGCTCTCCAGGTGTGTTTTTCACCTGTCAGATATGCTGAGTGGAGCCTGTGGGGGTTGAAACGCAGCTTTGTTTGCTCTTAGCAGGCACCTTTTTTCCTCACCATCGTTTTTTTTATTCCTGTTTTTGTTTCTGTGTAAAGAGAAAACACACACACAAAAACATAAAGGGGAGATTTTGTGTTTCCTGGGATGCAGTTTGAAACTGACAAAGTCAAACACACCAACATTATTTCTTTCTTTTAGAAATACAAGAAAAAATAGCAACTGCGACCTCAGATCTATTGAATTATTTATAAATCATATACGTTTTTCACGTTGGAGACTGTTGCCGTTTTGGGGTCAATTTGAGCTAAAACTGTTCAAATTAAAGATGTAAGCAGCGTTGTATGGCCCACTGGCGCTATCCGCCCCCGTCACGCCCGCATTTACCCCTTTTTACCTTCCCTCACAGGCTGAGAAGCTGCTACACCCCTTCACTCTCCACACGACTCCCACCCTGGTCAGAGCTTCATGGGACAAATACATGAAAAAACACTTTTATCAAGGTACTTGTGGTTCTGTTGGTTTTATCTCCATAGTAACCACTTTAGTTATTTGGTCCCCAGGGTGAGACAAACAGGTCTATGTAATTTTTTGAATAAACTTTTGGATTTCCTTTGCAAAGGAGGTTTGTTGTCAACCGTTCCCACATTCCTATTATACTCATATCGTATGTTATGTGAGGGTTAATGGAAGACGAAGTGTGCCTTATCAGAAATTAACGCACGACGTGGAAGATTTAGTTTGTGCTTTGGTTTCACAGTGGTTGGTTTTTAGTGGGCGGAGTCATCTCCACTGCGTTCATTTGTGATCTTATCTAAAGTTTTTTGCTTCCATTCGGGTTTATTTTTAACACACACAAAAAACTAACCCTACCCCTCACCTCACAGATGAAAAGAAATGGTTCAAATCCCAGCTGCATCCTCAAGCATGCAGGGGTTTCCTCCCACAGCCCAAAAACAGGCTTCATAGGTTAATTGGTAACTTTAAATATTTCCATATCCCTTCTGATCAAAGTTGTCTGCACAGTGCACATCTGTGCTTAAAAGCACACCCACGTGAAGAAATGCGTTTCACCTGCGAGATGCGACAGACCCTACCGGCAGAGTGATACCCAACCTTAGGTCGCTACGACTCCCTCTTAAAAAAACAAGTTGGGACACCACTGCAGCTCCAAATGCCCCTACAACTGGAGCAATAGGGAGGAGACAGAGAAGTCGAGAAAGAATTTGGATTCAGCTTAAGTCCCCTCACACCCCCAACCAAACATTAGCCATGCAACAAAAATGCCGAGCAATATCCTATCTATCCAACCGTACAGATTGGTGCCAAATTCCAGCTCAGACGAGAAAAACAAAGACGTTCATGGACCTACTTGTCTACAAGTGGACACATCAGAATGGAGCAGAGCAGGGAGCTTGTGGCCCTCCCAGTCTATCTTCAACAAATACGATAAAAAACATTTTATCGTCTGCTCCTTTGAAGAAAGACATTCTCAGAAATGCAATGTTAAGTTTTCCTTTATACATGGCCTAAATCATCAGATAAATGCTACAGGAACATGTTAAAAGCACCAAAAACACCATATTCATCTAAGTGAGGCTTTAATCTGATGCAGAAGAACAGCTCGGAAGGAGTTTAGTCACCTTTTGCTTCAGGGCTTAAATTCTTTGCTGCAGAAATGTGTTTCCTGAAGTGATAAACTGTGCCGCAGGATTTGCGGTGCAGGGAAACCAAAGGATGTTGAGTTTGATCTATCATCTCCACTGCATGGCTGTACTCTGATGCAATATTTTGTTGTCTTTGGTGAGTCATCACTGATACAGAAACTGAAGATTTCACACTTTCAGATTGAAAAGATAATCCCTGCAGAGGTTCTCACCTTCTGGAGTCACTGCTTCCCCTCCAGCCTCCCCTCCACCAATACCCGTCCTGCGTTTCTCGCCTCCCATCACACTAACGTCCCTCCTCGCCATGAGTCAGAAGTTTTGGCATTGTCGCTTAAACCATCCCCGCCGCCACCACCACCACCTCCACCATACCCCCTTCTCCCCAACTTTCCTCTTGCCAGTGCCTCTTGGCCTCATTGTCGTCATGGAAACAAACAGAAATAAAGCGCATTCCCATCCCCTTTGGGGCTGCTGAAGCCCTGAGTCAGACAGCCAGAAAAAGATTTTTGTGGGCAAACAAGCGCAAAGTCGTGAAGCTCTGAACGCACGAAGGAAATCTGATAAGGAAGACAATTAAAACTGTGTCAAAGTGGACTTCCTGTTTGGCTTTGTGAAATTCACACCAAGACAATAAACTGAAGGATCAGGTGGGCTTGAATTATGTTAATAGTATTAGATTTGCTGTTACTTTTAAATTCCAAACTTTTCTATCTTCTTACTATTATTTCCATTTCAGTAAAACTACACGCTCATCTGCAGAGGGGTGTGCTGGGAAAAAAACAAGGAGATGAGTGTAAACACATACTTAAACTCATTTACACTTGTTTACACTTAAACAAAATCACGTGTATTTTTTAAAGTAAGAACAAGTTAGAACCAACAAACTAACAGTTTACTATTTCTGTTTGATTAAAAATCAAAATATCCTTCAAGATCTTCCTTTGCTTCTACTGCATGGATTAAAAAAAACATGAATGCTTATGTTAAGTCTTTGTCCCAACTGCCCTTACAGGTGCATACGAGCCGTCGAAAAGCGGCATAACCTGTACAAGACCCACAACAAATATCAAAGTCGTAGACCACAGGATGAGCCAGTAGATACATTAGAATGGAGCGGAGCAGGGAGATGTAGCACCGACATCACTGCTACAGGCAGTTTTTCAACGATTTGACTCAGGAAATACTTAGAAATGCAATTTCAATCTTAAGTTTTTTTTTATATCCTCTATCATGTGAAAAAATGTTACAAGAACATGTTAAAAACAGGATTTCCATGGAGTGGTTTTTAACCCTTGTGCTATCTTAGATGACCCCACCCTTACATTGATGTGTTCTCCCGACCATGACAAAGGTGGATAAAGGTGGAGAGGATTTCATGTAATCCATGGATACCAGTGAAGATCACAAATCATTGAAGAAAAAAGCTTCAGTGCACTGTCTTGTGTGGTCTAGATCAGTGGTCTCCAACCTTTTTAGCGCCACGGCCCAGAATTATGTCACACAAAGCTTTCACAGACCAGTCGGAGGGTTATTGAAGTGTCACTACACTGAAGGAGGAGCAGATACGTAACTAGACATTCCTGAGCTTTTGTTTTGACACGCATAACATAGAACATCGCACAGGTGTCATCGTCCTCTCCCCATCCCACACTCGTGGTGCAAAAAAGAAGTACTGTCTATTAAATGTAGCTTTCTTTTTTGGGGATTTGAAGGTCTCTCGGCTGGGTGTTTTCCCCTTGCCAAAGAAACTTTCCAAAGACGTTTGTATTTTACTCATTTTGCCAGATCTTTGGTTTTATTTTAGCGGTAACCTATCACGTGACCAAGAAGAGCGCCTTAGCCTGCGTCAAGACCCACGGACCAGTACCGGTCCGCGGTCCGGGGGTTGGGGACCGCTGGTCTAGATGACCCAACTCCCAACGTTAAAGTGCCTAGGATAGCACAAGGGTTGCAGGTATCTTGCAAGAGCTTGTATGGTTAGACTTTACAGAAACCAATGCTTTTGCTGTTTTTTATCGAATTTTCATCTATATCATGTGTACAAACTTTGTTGTTTGTTATTTAAATTCATATTTATTCATTTTCCTTTCATTTCTGTTCTTTGCAAAAACAAAAACATGTTTAAACTTCCAAAAAATCTTTTTCAGTGATATTGTTTTAAAAGTCCCATGGAGGTAATGAGGAGCTTCCTGTGTCTGTGAGTAATCAGGAGAAAAATGCTCATCCAATACCAGTCAACACTGTACAAATCAGTATGGTGGGGGCTCGTGCTCCTGTCAGAGGGCCCGATCAGAGCTGTCATGTTTGGGTTTGTTCAGAGACGGTGTCCTCTCATTCACCTCTGTCTTGTCAGCGTTCATCGATGACTTCCAGCTTATTGCTGAAGCACAGGCGGCTGACTTTATCTAATTGACTGAACAGATGAGGGTACGGCAGTGGACCTTTACACTCTGAGGTCAAACTGTTTCTAAGCTGTCAGAGCTGCTGTAAGGTGTGTCCATCTGTGACTCAGGTGTGTATCTGTGGGTGTAACAGGGATTAGTGTGTGTTCCACTCAGTCTTAATAATCTCTCGTCCTATGGTAGGCTCTAAAAAAAATGCAGCCTGAACAGTTTTCACGTTGTGATGTCAGCTGACTCAAAAAAATTCTACTTTAACACATGGAGTCTTAAGGTTGTCCTGCAGCCCTTCCTGACAGGATACGCTGCAATCAGCCTGCACTTTGAACCAGCCCTCTGTTTTCGCAACTGCATTGTTTTACGCTCAAGACGTCCATACCATCAACTGAAAGGCGGCTCGCCCTGTCTGACTGCACTTACCTGTTTCGCCTTTTTTACCCTGAAGGAACGTGTTTTGAGATCATTTCACTCAGATGTTATGCTGCAGCATGAGGCTGGTTGGGGCAATTTTAGAGTAAGAAATGTTCATCCTGTTCCTTCAGGATTGCGCAAAAACATCTGTTTGGAGTTAAAAAGAATGCAGCCGGGAAGGCTTCATATCTGTGATTACTGCAACATTTTCTCATGATGATAAAACTCTTGAATTTGGTGGATGTGAGTGGAGGCGACAAGCCCTGCAAGTGATCAGAAATAGGATCTGACAAACTAATCATTGACATTCACGACTGTAGATCCAAGACATTGACCCTCCTGCCTGTCGACTCTGACAGCTGTTAATGGAACTTTTATCTAGAACTGAGAAATGTTTTAACCATTAAGGTGGACTTTTAAGATTTATTACAGCTCCAGTTATCAGATACTGATAGTTTAGGTAGGAACTCCTGCCTGTAAAATAATAAACTGACTCGAACAGATGCTACAAAACTGGACTGAGTGAGTCAGTGTGTCGTCATCGATAGAAAATGGTTTACGTCTAACCAAATAAAGTCAATTGTGTTGCCTTTCTTTTTTGTGATACGGACGTCGCCATGTTGGAGCCAGATGTCATCAGTAAGCGGTTGATCTGAATCGGTCTGAGTCAACGCTTCTATGGCAAACACTCTCACCAATCAGGAGTGAGCTTGTTGAAAGGCCACACCCCTACCACATGAAAGTTCGCTGCACGAAGTCTGTCAAACGTTTTGAATGTTGGACGTGGGGGCCAGCAGGCTCCACCCGCTTTTATTGAGCCTTCTGATTGATTCAATTTGAATAACTTGCAGAAAAATATCGTGAAAAAAAGGGGATGATTAAGAACATGTTAAACCAAAAAAGTATCAGAGCAAGAATGGTTTTCCTGACCAATAGAGGGAGGAACAGCTGTTTATTTCTTTATAGAGGTCTATGGGATTTTGGTTTCCTGGAGCCAGCGGATACTTCCTGTTTGGAACACCAAGAGGGGAGGGGTCACTCACTCCAGTTCTCAAATACAGGCAAAAAACAAAACACAGAAATAAAACCAGAAAAATATTACTGCAGAGATTTAGTAAATGTACCCAATTATGATTCCTACACCACTGTGCAGCCCTTATTAATATAAAATAGTCCAGAAATGCATAAGGTGTTGTTCTGATTTAGCGGGGAATTAGCAAACAATTAACTTAGTTTTGTTAACAAATTTGAAACTAAAGGTGAACAATATTGAAGAGGGACGTTGATTTGAGCTTGACATAATGAAAAAATGAAACATTAATGAAAATACTTAATCGCTAAAAACCTAGAATAGCAGAAAACTTAAGAGAGAATAATAATGAAAAACTCTATTAAATTAAATTTTAAAATAATCCTAACTTGTTCAGAACTGGCAGAAACTTAAATATTTTAATTAAAAAAAAACCTGAAAATAAAAAAAAACCCAGAGAGCAACAGAAAAGTGACGGACTTAAAGGTGGGCACTTTCATCAGCTCCGGACAAAAATGAAAACTTCTGTGGATGATTATTGACATGAACCTGGACTGTAACAGGGAAACGAGTCCAAATCACTAAAAACATTCCAGAAAAAAAAAAAAAAAACTAAAGTGCACAATCCTTAAAAAAATAGGGTTGACATTTAAAAGGTTAAAATGTCTAACTACTGTGTGATATTCAGATGGCCGTTTCCCATGTTCAGGTGTGCATCTGAGTTATACTTAGAACACTTTAGCTGCATCAAATGTTTCTCAAAGTTCTATGCCTGAATGATAAAATGTCATTGTGTATGAGGTGCAAACAAACAAACATCTCTGGTGAGAGGAGGATTGAGGAAGTGGCAGGTAGTAGGCACTTTCGACACGTGACCAAACACGCATTACTTCAGTACTTAGTGGGATACATACTGATAATGTTGTTGCCTAGGTGACAAAATGACAGAAACAAACAGATTTTAAATAAAAATGTGGTTTCGGTGTGTGGGTTAGTGTCGTTTCTGCTTTCATTAAGGAGCAAACAGTCAAAGGGATACTTTCAGAACAATCCCACTGTAACAGTAAAGCCAACGACAAACAGAGTGACCCGCTTTTACCTGTCTGCTCATTACAGGGCAGCCGTGCAGGTGTTGCACCGTTCTCGCCCTGCTTATTTCATGCATGTCTGACATTCCTGTTGACCGGATTCTGCTTAAAGAATGCAGACAGATGTGAGGACATCAGGTAAGTTTCAATTAGGCAACACGGAGCTGTTAAAGGTGGAAAACGGCTGGCTTCATTGGAAAAAGTCATCAGCAGAATTTGAATAATATTTAAATGAAACTCCTCCCGGTGAGATTTATCAGCGGAGCAGGCAAAGCCCGTCTGACTGGCTTTTATGCCTTCAAGTGTGAAAATGCCGCAGAGAGATGCTGGACACAAACATGGAAACACGTCTCTTTACTTCATAATGAAGTTTTTATTTGTTTAACAGTTCAAAACTCTTGAAAAATACACGTTTTTGAGCTTCCTTTGTGAGCGTTTGTGCAACTTTGTTGCCTTAAAGCATCTCTTCTCTTTGCATCCTTTTTGTTCACGTTGTTTTCAGTGTGCCTCTTTCATCTTTTCTCTCCATATTTGTAGTTGTGTGTCTTATGCTTCTTGTTTTCTTAACCTTTGCTGCACTTTTTTTGGTTTCTTCTTTTGGATTTTTGTGTACTTTTTAGTCATTTCATTCATTATCAACCTTTTCACTGTTGGTAATTGCATCTGGTAAAATGTAGTAACAAGTCTTCTGGTATAATCTTGCACAGGCCTGGAGCGATGAGCCTATATTTCTGCTTCTAACTGACTGAGTTCTGTGTTTGCAGTGCTCACTGAGGAGACGCTGAAATCTAACATTTTCTGCTGACAGCTGTGAATGCAGCAGACTGAGGCTGCTTTCCTTTTTGTCTCCAACATGCTTCGAAATGCTCCAGCTATCTTCTGTCAGCGCTGCTGTGACTGCATGAATGGACGCTAAACTATTGTTTTAAAAACACTTGTGACTTTTGTTGTTGGACAAACTGAAAACTAATTTAATTTGTGGACAGGGACTGTGATGAAAATGGTGTTTTGGGTGTTTTTAGCTTTTTCTGATGATGAAGGACATATAAAAAGAAAATTAAACTCAAAATAGCATTTCTGAAATATTCTTTATCACATGAATCCAACAAAAATAAAAAGCAGTTTGAAATAGAGCTCATTTGTGATGTGGACAATACACTGAGCTCCCTGCTCTGCTCCATTCTGATGCATCCACTTGTAGACAAATAGATCCATGAACGTCTTTGTTTTCCTCGTCTTAGCTGGAATCTGGATCCAAACTGTACGGCTGGACAGCTCCTATAGTGCTCGCCATTGTTGTTGCACCGCTAATGCTAGATTGGGGGTTTGAGGTTGTGACTTACGCTGTAGCGTGTAAACAGAAAGCTCTCAGCAACAAGGAGGGGAAGGGGGGTGGCTCTGCACCAACAGTCCCGCCCACAACCCAGAGATGAGTTTCTAATGAACTCCTGCAGCTCTGCAGAAACGATGTCCTAGAAACGACACAGGGCTCATCATAAACAAAAGACCCCTGGGAACCTTTTGAAAATAGATCAAAAGATAATCGGGCGGGGGGGGGGGGGGTTAAATAAAAAATAAGAAGTACAGGGAATGGAGCAGATGTGTTTATTTTTGCAAACGTTGGCAGAAACTTTTTACAGCTTCAAATCTGAGACAAAAGCCAATTTCACACAATTTAACAAGAAAGACAAGCGACAGTAGCATTAAATCCAGGGATTTACAATCAGGCAAGCAGACAACCGCTCTGATCTTTGTGTTTCTGTGATGTTAGTGCACATTGTTTAAATGAGCATTTAGCTTCTAAGTTAGCAGCGCTGCTTTTTGCATTGGAGGAGCCTCAGCCTCAGCAGGAGAATGGGTCCTTCAAGTTCTCCCTGTTTCAGCCCACAGGTCTGTCCATCCGTACATGTGGCAAACAACCAACCGCCTTACAGTAGACTCCAAAAAGCCGGGGAGGTAAAGCAAACATGGAAAAACCTGCTCCCACTCAGATCCCTGAGCCCCCATGCCCAGAAATGACTGGTTTCTCATTTCATTTTCTCTCTTCTCTGTTCTCCTTCTAAACAGCAGATTTTCCTGATTTGCCAAAACCTCACTTTGTATGTGTGTGTGTGTGTGTGTGTGTGTGTGTTGTGAAACCTTCCACCTTCTATTATGATCAGTCACACATGCGTTTCATCTGTGTCTCTCAGCCCGCCCTGCATGTTTCTCTCATGTGTGTCCTTGAATAATCCCTCTCAACTAGTTTTTTCGTCTCGGCCCGCCCACTGCCACACCCACGGTTGCTGTGACAACAGGGTTTACCACAGAGCTGCAACAACTTACCCAGATGCGTTTGGGACTGCCATGGAAATAGTTTGGTTGCCATGGATACACCGAACCACACAATGTGTAATTGCATATTGTGCGGCACTCTGCTATGCGTGGAAACTGTGCTGTGTGAGCATGCGTCACTGGGGATTGGCGGTCGCCACTCTTCCTGGCGAGTGAGTGGACAGACAAACACACACACACATACACACACACACAGACACACACAGTTTGTTGCACTGCAGAACAATACAAAGATAAACAGCCATAGACGGAACAGGAAATGGAAGCCGGCAAATTTTATTTTTTTCAATCTGAGCAGAAAACTGTGGATTAAATATGCTCCCTATCACATTTGCTCACAATGCTTCCCTTAATTCAGTTGGAAGTTTTCAATCAGCTGCATACATTTAACGGATGATGGAAACTCCAGCATCAACCAGTTCCAAAAGAAGAACGTCTAAATCTGGATCTTTGACCAAAACTTTAATATTTCTTGTCTTAAGAAGAGTCAGATGCGCTGTGGATTATGCTCCTATTTAAGCGGCGAGACATCTTCTTTGAGTGGAAGGTGCCTATAATTGAGGGGGAAAAACTAAATGTAAATGAAAATCCCTGCTGAACATGCAGAGAATGATCCTGATGATCCTCAAGACTTTGGGGACATTCTTCAGTGGGCTAATGAGTCTAGAGTCATTACATCTGACATAAAAGTGACACGTTTTAGAAAATCAAATTTCTTACCATCAGTTAAACATGGTGGTGATAGTGTGACAATGTGGGAATGTTTTAATGCCGCCCTTTGACAAACTCTGCCATGTGGCCAAGACAGGCTCTGGTGGCCCCAAAAAGGACACAGTCTGTTAAAAACAATGTATGAATGGATGTTTTACTGCTTCCGAACCAAGAAGACTTGAAGGTAACCAGAAAATCCACTAAAAAGAGGAAAACAGTAGAAACTCCCCCGTGTGTTTGAGACCCTGAGCTGAAACCCAGAGGGCTCTGCTGCTGAACAACAATGTTCTTGTGGAGTTCTTATGGAGCAGAACCTGCAGTGCACGTGCAGTCTTTCTCTGTAAACCAGCAATAAACGGTTAGCAAAATGATCTGTGGATACAAAAACTAAAACCACAAGAAAATAGCAGAACTGGAAAAAGGACTGGAGCTATGCCAAAGAAAAAGCTGCTGTGAGAAAAAATAAGCTTTCAAACATTTCAACTTGTATTGAAGATGCTGCAATGTCTGCAATAATTTGGAGAAGACAACTCAAAAAAACTTCAAACAAAGGAGGAAGACAACGTAACACAAGGATATCTGCTCTGAGGAACTTTTCACCACCTCCATGTTGTGGAAATGGAATGGGAAAAGGGGGCAAAAATACCCAACAAAGAAAAATGTTCTCCACACAAAAAGTTAAAAATGACAGCATCCTCTTTACTCCATCCTGAGGTAAGCAGTCCCATAAAAAAAATCTGTGATATTCCAAAAACAAGAAAGCAAAAAAGTCCCAAAGGCCAGGTCACATAAAGGCGAAAAAGAGGACAAAATCCCCAACACAGGAGCTACAGCTACAGCAACACAGCAAATGAACCACTGCTGAAGTGAACAGAAACAGCAATAAGAGGTGGTGAACAGGTGAGACAGAGGAAGTAGGAGGAGAAGGGAAAAAAAAACTGAACACATCTTTTTGAGTATAAAACCCAGAAATCTCAACTTAAATGCATTTGCTCTGAATTTTAAGAATATTCACTAAAAAAGCCACAAAATTCCCAAAGCCCAGCGGTCTAGCTCAGTGTTTCCCAACCCTGGTCCTCAGCAATGCTGTCCTGCATGTTTTCCCTGTTGCTCTGCCTTTGCACACCTGACTCAGCTCAACCTCGGCCTCTGCAGAAGGCTGACGACGACAGTCATCAAAGGTAGGTAGGATTGAATAAATACGGGACTGTGTTCCCTAAAAAGAGCAGAGTTGGGAAAATACTTGGTTAGCTACAGTGTAAAAAATCAAATTCTCACCAAGTATTTTTTGTCTAATTTCTAGTTGTGTGATCCTATGTATATTTGTTCTGTATAAATAAGTAAAACTATGTCAACAAAATGAGATTTTCTGATAAACAGAAAATCATATGACACATCTGAAATGTGGCCTCTCTTTTTTCCACACAGACGTCCTGGGGGGGGGGGGGGGTGGTTATTTTGAAAACATATCTTCAGGAATCTGCAGTGTCACAACTACAACTAACAAACCTTACATGGCCTCACAGTTTTAAACCATTCCCAACAGTGTCAGTTACTTATGTTGTTGTACAAATACATGTGTAAATATAATGTAAACAGTATACAAACATATGCTAAAACTGTTGCAAACCCCTGTGACTTAGGCAAGGTGTATGCACACATTAGTTTAGCATCTCTGCTGGTTCATCATTTAACAAAGAGAATTCCAGTAAATCCATACAGAGGAAATGTACAGGTGCTGTGGATATGAGTGGGTAGATAAGGCAGTTTGTTTGGTGCATTTCCTACATGCAGAGTAAGCGGGCGGCGCTCCTAAGCATCATTAACTGAAATGTGATGGCTTCATGAAGAACAATGACTGCAGTGTGTTGCAAATGCCAGCAAGTAGTAATCAAAGGACTGAGCGAGCATGGAAAAAGACGGAAAAATCGCTGGACCGGAGCCTGGAAAAGAAGCTGGTTGGAGTTGCTGCTGGAAATTCTGGGATGGATGTTTGAACCTGGTAGCGATAAGTGACACTTACTCCAACATGAGGAGCGGCCGTTTACCGGCTGATAAAAATCCAGCTTCAGCTTGTCTTCACATCGCGGCTGAATGACAAAATGTTTTGGAGGTTTGGTGAAAACTATGAGTGAGTTATGAGAGGCTCTGAGCTGCAACCAGAAGACACAAAGTCATCACTTCTGCATGCCAGAGGAAATGGTCTCTATTAGTGTGTTCAGTACAGTGGACATAAAAATCAACAAGGATGAGTACCACTGGTTGATTTCAATGCACAAGGTTACAACACGATTCAAATAAATATCAATTTGTCAATTTTTCATTCCAACACCAGTTTTTTGTGTTTAAACTTAAAGATAAAATGACTATAGAAAAGTATTCATTGCCAGAAAAAAACACAACAAAAGTAAAACATAAATTAAGAAAGCTATGGTACATTTTTTCAGTCATCTTGTCAGTTTTTGCTTCTGTCTTTGTTCTGTCATGATTTGAGTTCTGTTTCCTGTTTTATTTTGAAGGTTTCCTGTTTGTGTTAGTTTTGAGTTTTACTTCGTTGGTCCCAATCTCTCCTGATCATGTTCACCTGTGTCTTGTCAGTTCTGTATGTATTTAAGTCTTGTCTCTGCCTTCCTCTTGTGCTGGTCCATACCCTGACAGTTGGTTTACACTGTTCAGCAGCGCTTTTTGTATGAGTATTAAAACCCCTTTGTGTTTGGAACCACCTGCCTCCTCGCCTCTCCATTTTGGGTCCTTCATCAACGCTACCCCCCCCCCCCCCCCCACTGTGACACGTCTATGTATGTTTTTTAATGCCAAAGCTCATTTATCTCTCGGCTACAGAAGCCCCCTCTGCCTGATTATAGTGGTGGCTTCCATGATGTTTGAACTTTTGTGTAATTGTTTAACAGAAACACATTTGCGACCTTCTGGCATCTTAAAACAGTTCTCATGCTTGAACCAATCATAGTATTTATATATTCCAGCATGTTTGTAGAGTTTTGTTTGTGATTTTACTATGAAGTCACGCAAAAAAGACGTCCAGTTTGCTTGGACACCTACACCTATGATCAGGGTCGTAGACCGCTGGTGCGTGCTGTCCGTGTTGTATATGTGTTCACATTTATACAAGGATTAGTGCTGTTCCGGTGATAAGAGTGATAAGATTGAGTGTAGTTTGTGTGGACATCCTACAGGCACTTGGGTATCAAAGTGTTTGCAGCATTCGTAGGAAGGAAGGAAGTGAGGAGCCAGTACTTGCACCTTAGAGTGCTTGCAACTAGAGCGTAGCATAAGGACATCATACGACACCATCACGGCGTACGTCCATTAGCCTTATGAATACCTCACCATACGCGTACCACACGCACGGCAATGATATGTTCCATTTTCATGATGTTTCTTGAGACGGCCGTAAGGGAACTGCAAGACACACCTGCAGATCCTCTCTACGACCCTTAACAGATCCTAAAAACCTCAAACCCCCCACATGGGTGCATATAACCAAGGCTTTAATGGAGATTTGAGCATTGCTTTCTTTACTCTTGTTTCAGGAGAACCTTTACTGCAGCCTTTTCAATGGTGGAAGGAAACATACAGATTCTTTTTTCTTAACACTGAGATAGTAAACAAAAAAAGCCCGGATGACACTTCCTCAGATTATGGACTGATATGTGAGACAGATCGATGCTTAAGCCTTCATCTTTATGACCCATTTATGGTGGTACTGTCATTACTGACGGCAGACTGAAAGAAGACACAGCAACACAATCTAGTTCTAGTGAGAATGATGCCTGACGTCACAGTTTTAATGTTTTCTGTAATCTTCCAAAGCCACTTAGGAGTTTCATTTTTTTACATTTTCCCCTCATAAGCTGTTGTTTATCATAAATGAACAGCTGAACTACTGAGGTACAAATCACTGCTTTTTTGTTGGATTTTTTTAGACCGTAAAAGGTAAAGACATTATTTGCTTTGACATATTTTGTCCACTGGTCTGCAGACTTACATATAAAGAACAAGAGTCATAAAAACCTCTTAGATTTAATCTAAAATACAAACTTGCATATTAAAATGCCCATTCTTCCAACATGCAAAAAAAAAAAGATGTATCAATAAAGCAGAAAAAGTTCTTAAATGGAGGACAGAGACAACAGTATATAAAAGTAACTCAAGGAAATAACAAAAAAAAGAACTAGAACACAAAACTTCAGAACAAAACAATGTAGACTTATGTTTTATGAACTTTATTAATCTGTTTTAGAGCTTTAGGCCTGACATGTTCTTCTATGGCAGGAGATTGTTGTCTGAATTTTGTGTCCAAAATCCAGCATTTTCATTCTAGTCCATCGGCTAAACATACCAGAGACGTTCGTGGCAGACTCATCAATAAAGGGGTAATCAACATTAGACTTGTTTCCAAACTGTTCTTAAGGTGTGCTCAGAGTGCTCTCTAACTGTTCTCAAAGTATTGTCAAACGATTCTTTAAGTCATTCTTTAAACAGTTCTCCAACTGAACTGTTCTCAAAGGATTTCTTTAAACTGTTTTCAAAGAGTTTTCCTTCTTCTCAAAGTATTCTCAAACTGTTCTCAAGTTCTTACTGTCTTTTTTTGTATTTTTCTTAAACAGAATTCAAACAAAAAAACACTTTGTTTATTTAGAACATAAATATTGTCTTGTTTTATTTTGTATGGGTGTTTGTGGTAAATCTTGAGCGAAAGGTTTCAGTTGATTTTTAAATTTGTGTTGTTTTTTTCATAGAAATATTTCATTAACTAGAGATCTTTGGACTGTAGGCAGAATAAATGTTTATCAGTGATTCAAAAGAAGTGCATGAAAAAGGTCAATTGTCTGGCGGTTTTGGCTGTGGGCCAATGACGTCTTGTGTTCCGTTAAGATTTGCTCGGACCAACAAAAAATAAACCCCAAAACCAAGACGCTGGTGGTGGTTGAGGGTCAGTCCATGAGAAAGTATTGCTCCAGATGTAGACCGGGGTGGAGCGGGGCAAGCGAACCGTCTAGAATAGAGAAGGATAAATGACCATGAATTTAAAAGGCCAAAAGAAGTGTGTGATTGGCTGAGAAGAAAAGGCGGGCTATTTAGCTGTTGGTTCAGAGTGAACGCCTACTTGATATATGAAAACGTGGGCATATCTGATTTGATCAAAAACTACCATCGTGCTTCCATACATCTGATCTCACTTAAATGTTTTCTTTGAAGTGAAGCTTTGAGGTTTTCTGTCAGGCTTTACTTTTATGTTCTTGGAACTTTTTTTTTTCTTTCATGACCTTTTATATCGGTTATTAAATCCTCCCATTAAATAGCTGTGTTGACTGGATCTTTTAAAAAGCCGAAGCATTGGTTTGGTGTTTTTAGTTTCTGTAAAAAGAGCTTTTCCTAATTTGCACGAATCGTCAAACAAACACAAAACATGCAGCTCTGTCTATATGAAACGTTCTTGTTGATAACGTTTTACTGTGTTCCTGCTGCGTTCCCAATGGAAACCTGAAACATGCGATGCGATCCAGTGTAATAAAGCACAGATAGAAAGCTGGTGCTGCTGTGGAGATCAAGTTTCAAACCTGGGGAGTGGCTTTCCCTCTTTCATCTGCTGTGACTCCACCCTCACAGAGCTGCTTCTGCCTCTCAATCTCCATTGAGGAACCATGAAGTTGATGCTGGGTAACCTTTTGTTTGCCTAAAACCCATGATTATGTGACCATGAGTCACTCCAGTCGGCCCACATGACCGGGTGGCTCTGCCTCCTCTCCTTCTAAGGACATAAATCAGCGGAGCTGCAGAGTTAATGAGAAGATTGAATCCCAGCATGAAGCAGTTATGCTTTAAAGAATTTGTCTAGTTGACGTTTTTGAGGCTCTCAGAAGGAAAACGCGTGATTTAGAGAACCAGCAGAGTGACATGTGTGAACTTTTGTTTTGCAGACAGTGAGTTGTGGAGTGTGAGGGAAACAAATGTGAACATTTGAAACAGTTTTCATCTTGTGAAGACAAAAGTGAAGTACACATGGTCTTGTCCCGGCACGGTTTTGTTGCTTTAGCCCAAAACGCAGCAGCAGCAGGGCGTGTCCTGTTTGCTGTCGCACCAAAGAGAGGGATTTTAAGCTGCTCACTGTTTGAGCGGATCCCACCTGCTGAGTGAACATGTTTGACTCCGACATGAAGAAAAGGATCAGCCCCACTTTGCCACATGGCGGTAGAGTATCCAACACCTCCTGCTGGACTCTGAGCATTAAGGGTTGGAACCATCAATGGCTCCTGATTGCAGGGGGGGCTCCAGCTCCTCCAGGAGATTAATAAAATGTGAAGAACAAGTTCCACACAGTCAGGTGTGCTACAGCGAAAGGAACTTTTGAGAGTTCTTTCACGACAAACCTTTATGAGTGCTCCACTACCCTTAACTGTACTGACAAACTGCAAGAAGGACCTGATTTTACCTTAAAATATCTGGTAAAATTTGTCAGAATTACATAAAAACATGCAGATTTTTAAAAACTCTATAAATACGGTGCAGCTGTGAATGATAAAAGTGTTGATAAGGATTCAACAATTTATGTGACAGAAATAATTTTAAATTTGTTTTAAAGGAAGTTTGTGGAAATGACTCACACATAGGTCATCCTGGTCAAGAATCACACAGATGCTGCGTTAAGACAAAGACTTTAAGACAAAGTTTGTCCCGCATGGTCTGGACCTCCAAAGTGGGTCAAGAATGCTGCTCCAATCCACTTTGGAAATAAAAAGGAAACGTTATCAACAAGATATAGGAAAACACCTGAAGCATCGACTACTCTGAACTCGTTTATATTTCAGGATTTTGAGAAACTGACACAAATGCTAAAAATATGACTATGTTGAGGAAATGAAAACAATAGAAGACACAAATGAAAAGAAATTAAACAATGAAAGGCAGAAGAAAAAACATCTCCACCGAAATAAAAGTACACGGACAAAACGTGGCAATAGATCATTTGCAATATAAATGTCGGTTTGCACAGTGAACTGGGCAGAGCTGGATGAATATTTATCAAGACAACCTTTTTGTTTCATGTGTCCACACCTTTATTCTGGACAGATCTCAGATTTTCAGACTTTTTAAAGCTCAGTGCCGAAAAGGTCCATTATGAGTTCTGAGAGAATTTTGGTTTGCAGAACTTCAACAGGGATGAAAACGTTTTATATTTATTCTCTGAAAGGAAACAGTTACAATGTCCACGCACTTCTCCTTACTATGGTTGATTTGTCTTCCTCTTTCAGCTACCACGACTGACAAATTATGTTACCACGGAAACATGGCTCATGGAAAGGAAGTAGTGTGGTCACTTTTTGGAATTTTCATTACTGCCATGACACAAATAAATCAAAACAGGTTTATGAAGCTCTGTATAACCAGACCAGGAGCTTGGTTGGCATAGCTGGCAGTAAGTTGGACTTGTTCCCGGTTCTGGTCATAATCATTTTGGACAGAATTTCCAGGTGCAGCCAGGAGCCAGAGGGGGTGGGCTCCTCTCTGCTGTTTGCAAATGATGCTGTCCTGTTGCCTTCATCGAGCCAGCACCTCCACCATGCATTGGGGCGGTTTGACGCTAGGATGAGCGTCAACACCCAAGTCTAAGGCCATGGTCATTAACAGAGAACGGTAGTTTGTCCTCTCTGGTTGGTTGAAATGATCCTGCCCCAGGTGGAGGAGTTTTAGTATCTTGGGGTCTTGTTCACGAGTGAGGGAAGATCAAAGAACGAGATTGACAGGTGGATTGGTGCAGGGTCTCCTGCAGGGGTGTCCATCCAGGCCTCAAGAGCCGGCCTCCTGCTGGTTTTCCAGAAGCCCTGGCTTATCTGCTGTTGATAACCTGGTTCGGGTGTGTTTAGCCAACAAGGAGCTTCAATGGCAGGTTGGTAGGAAAACATGTAGGACACCAGCCCTCAAGGCCTGGAAGTGGACACCCCTGGTCTACTGTTATGTGGTCGTTGTGTTGGTCAGTTTTGGTAAAGAGAGAGCTGAGCCAGAAAGCGAAGTTCTCCATTTACCGGTTGATCTTAGTTCCAATACTGACCTATGACCATGAGCTCTGGGTAATGATCCAAAGAACAAGGCCCCAAATACAGGCGGCCAACATGAACTTCCTACGTAGTGTGGCTGGACGCTCCCTTAGAGATAGGGGGAGAAACTCAACCACCCGGATATAGTTTGGAATCTGGATGTCTCAGAGACCTTCCTGGGGAGGTGTTCTGGAAATGTCCCACGGGACGGAGACCCCCGGGAAGACCAAAAGCACATTGGAGACACTAAGTCTCCTGGCCTGGGAATGTCCCGGGGTCCCTCCAGAGGAGGAAGTGGTCAAGGAGAGGGAAGTCTGGGAATCTTTGCATAGGTTGCTGCTCCCTCGGACAGGTTCTGGATGAGCGGAAGGAAATGGAAGGAAAAATTGGATGTATATAAGTTTCTTCTTAGTCATGAGATTCTAAATGTTCAATGTTTTTTGTACTGTAATGACCTTTCGTCATTTTAAAATGGCGCATTATTTTCGTACAGCAAACTAGTAAATATTTCCGGTAGAGATTTGCAAATGTTTCATAATATTTACTGTTAGAAACAACTTTGTTTTTTTATTAGATAAAGTGAAAAAGTACTGGCTCATTTCTGATTTTAGATTTTTTTGTATAGAACTTAAATGTTAAGCCCATCAAACAAAGGAAATGGGAGCGGAAACACACTAAAGTTTTTAAACAAACTTTACTTATTGAAAGGAAACGGCTGTCTAAACTTGCTCTCTTTTGCACAAATGATCTTTGTTTCACTGTATTTTTAAGGTAACATTTGTTGGCCACACCCAGATCTGAGAATTAGAAAAGACCTGAATCAAGAAATCCCTCAAATAGAAGCTGTCTGAAAGATTGAAGCAGCTAAACGACTTTACATAATTGATGGAACCAAAATCTGCCAGAAAGTCCTGGAGGAGGACGATCAAGAGCTCCTCTGCATCAGAGCAAAGATCCAAACCATCTCTAAATAGATCCAAATGAAGTTAATGTGACTAAAATTCTGCTTTATGACCTTAAAAAGCCATTTATGCAGAAAAAAACAACCACTTTGTTTGTGTTTGATTGATTCTGCAGAGAAGAAGAAACCAGAATTTCTCTGCAGACGTGAGGAAGACTCACCTGCAGTTTGAACACAAACACCTCTTTCAGTTCTTGCTGCTGAAGGTGACTCAACCGGTTATTGGATTTAAAGGCCTTTTCATAAAGATTCAGGCAGGTATGGACAAATATTTTTTTATAAACCGCAATGAAAGAACTGATTTTTTTGTTTATTCTGTCCCACAGCAGTCCGGGACTGAAGGACCAGATTCTTTTAAATTTATTTCTTACTCCTCCTTTGAGCAAAAATTTCACTTAAATTGGCACACACCTAGTACCCAGCAAAAATAAATTTTGGAAATAGTGAACAATCCCCCCACCCCCACCCCCCAAAAAATGATGACATCACAGTGGAACAAACCATCAAAAATATTAATGGAGCCATGATCTCTCATGGGGCTCAAAAACATATTTCAAAAATCCACAAAGCCAAAACACGTGTTAGGGAAATCCAAAGGAAGTTTTGAAATCATTATGGGATGGCCACTGGACCTACTTGGCGGCCAATTTTTGGCAAAGTGCGAAATTTGCAGATTTTCACATTTTCACACAATATTGCAAAAGAAAACTTTAGTTCAAGCAATGTTCCAGAAATTTCACAACCAGGTTAAGTCTACAACCACAATTGAGGTTCAGTTGACCTTTGACCTCAAGAAGCCGCCACGTTGAATAAAAGAATTTAAAAAAGACTCCTTTAGTAGGCTCTACAAATTTAGACTCCTCTTTAGAATTTGGATCTATCCCCTCCAAACTCCTCAAGCAACATTGATGTTACTTTGGAAAAAATGTTTGCTTTAAAGTTTGTAGATTTTGACTGGCGTTAGAGTGGCGAGCTCGCAAAGTGGCGTTCCCCAATCTAATATATGAATCCTTGGCTCAAGCTGAACAAAACGATATAGCATACAATGTGACTGTATTAGGTACGAGGGCATGGTCAACTAAAAAAACTTCAGTTGCCAAGGAACTCGAAGAAATTACTTTTGCCAATTCTTCTAAAAATTACATAGATCTGTTCGTCCCCCCCACGTGACCAAAAAATAAAATGGTTGCTATGGAGATGAAACCAATACAAAAGCACCTGTTCTGAAAATGTGTTTTTTTCATGAAAATTTCACATCCAGGGTGGCGAAGGAAGAGGGGGAGAGTGAGGGGTGTGCAGCAGCCAGCGAGTGCAGGTAAAAAAAGGGGGTAAGGGGGGGCTGGCATGGATAGGAAGTGCCTGCAAGCCATACGATGGTGCTCACAGCTTTAATTTAAGATTTCTTTGTGTAGAATTAAAATGTGTTTAATAATCTGGTTAATGCAAGTGGGACAAAAACTCAGTGAAAAAGTGAAAGCGCATAAACATTCCAACAGTGTGTTGGTAGCTTCACAGTAGTGGATTCTCCCCAAAACACAGATTATATCTGCAGTTTGCAGGAACAGGACATCAGCTGGAATTTCTTGAGCGTTTCTGTCACCCCAGTGACCTTTGATTTACTGTCAGGTCTGCCCTGACCTTTTCTCACAGGAAGGCCAGACAAAATTAAAACGCTCCTCTTTTTACAGTGCGGTTTGGAGGATCGAGCGCTCAGTCCTCTGAAACCGCGGAGGCCTGGGGCCGAGATGCAGAGCCAAACCGTCTGACAAATCCTGAGACAGAAGATAACAGTGAGGAGAGAAAAATGCCAGAGGGGTCGAGGAGTTCTCTCCCCGTCCGTTCTCCATAAAAGCACAAAGCTGGAGTTTGGAAGAGGAGAAACGGGCGGTGGGGGGGGGGGGGGCTTCATTTCTCACTTTTGGTGAGTTCAGGCTGCAGCTTTACTTACCAAATGATGTAAATCTGTACAGAAGGCTTACATAAGTTGGAGTGTGGTTGTTTGCTTTCTTAAGTGTGAGGAATTTATTGTGGTTTCGCCGCAGAATTAGAGAACATTCGGTGAAAGTTGGGAGGATTAAGAGGAACGGGCTCCTGTGATCTCATGGGGGCCTTCTGGTTGAACGAAAGATCAAAGACTTCCCATAAATGAAGAGGTCATGGGTAATGTTTCAGCTGCTGCTCCCACTCCAAGGTGTGTCACCCTAGCACAGTACACACAGGTAATCAAGACGAGTTTAAATGCTAACATTTACTCTTCATGGCTATGTATCCACAAAAGAACCATGAAAAATATGCTCGATGTATCTGCCTTCCTCTGCAGGAACAGAAACTCCAGGTGTGGTTACAGAATTAGGCTTTTAGCACCTTCCAAAGTAAGCTACATTGCACGGCTGGCAAAATAATTAAGAACAATAACAGCGGGACACAATGGTGCAGTAAAACTCGGAGCCCTCACGGAAGGGAAACAATGACCTGACTCACTTGCTCATGGAAGCAGCAATTCCAAATCTTTGCCTGAATTCTGGCTTTGTGCTTCCAGGCAAATGACTCATAAAGATGATTTTACAAGAAACAGACAAAGTTCTGCACCCAACAAGCAAGCCTTAGAAATAAATGCTTGCACTTCATTAAAAAAAAGAAAAGTTCTTAAACTAAATGAAAATAGACGGATACGTTGATTTAAATGGGTAAAATTCACACAAATTAACTGTGTTACTGGCTTTGACTGCCTCTCAGAACAGCAGGAGAGAAACAAATAAAACCAAAGAGTCTTTGTCCAGAACTTGGGTTCCTAAAGGGAGGCAACTTTGCCAGTTTGAAAGGCAGGTATGATGGAAGAGGATTGGAATGCACTGAAATGGGCAGAAACAGGAGCAGAAGTCATGAGCGGTGGAGGGGGGCGAACAGAGGGAGATGACAGGAGAGGGTGGTACCAGGACAGAGCTGTGGTTGGTCCAACTTCTGAGGAGAAAAAAATGACATTACTTGAAGGCAATGATGTAAAATATGAGGGACTTTCTGGTTCTCTTTAACACACATAGTTTCTGAGCTGACAAGAAGGTATTCTGACTCAAATCAATGAAATCTCAAAACCCAATAAGGTTTTGGCCCCTTCACGCCCTTACGCCACTAATTTGCGACCCTTGACTGTACATGAGAACTGGACTGAGCCCCCCCCCCATCCCCTCCTACCAGTGTTCCAAACTGGAAGTACCTCCAAGAAGCAATAACACCATAATCCTCGTAATTTTTAATTCGTTAAAGGATTTTTTTTGTCTGACCAATCAGACGCCTCAGTAAAAGTAGGTGGAGCCTACGGGATCCCACAACCAACGTTCAAAAGGTTTGATTGACAGATTTCATGCAGCCCACTTTCCAATGACAGGGGTGTGGACTTCCTACAAGCTCATCCCTTAGCGGTGAGAGTGGTTGCCATAGAAACGTTGACTCAGCCCAACTCGGACCAATCACTGGCGACCACCGGCTCCAACAAGGTGCCGTAAGTATTGTGAAAAAATGGCAACTGAATTGACGTTTTTAAACCATTTTCAAACAATAATCTGAAATATTCTTCATCCATACCTTTATTCTTCATGCATACCATAAACTCTCTAGACTAAGGATCAACCTAATTTCATGAAAATGGTGGAGGTCTGTGACTCCGCCCTTGTGTCACCATGGGAACCACAAAAACACAGGTCTGTGGATGTAGGCCCCCCTTTTTTTTTTGGCAAACCAGCTGCAAACCAGAACATTCCTTGTGTTTGCATAAAGCATTTGGGGCAGTGCTGCAAATGTGGACATTTAATGCTAAACAAAGGAACAAGGAGGTGTGTTGTGTTTCCTCAGCGCTGAAATTGTAGCTTTCTGAATTGTAAAGAATAGAAAGATTGCTGGTGGTTTTGGTTTTTGCATAATAAAGGTGAGGTCTAAAGCTTGTAACATTTTTTTGAGCGTTTGAATGTAAAACTGTTGGATTTTAGGCTGTGGGACGCCAACCCTTTCACCCACTTTAGATTAAAACTGCACTGCTGCTGGTTAAGCAAACTGCTCACAGCCGCTCCGTCAGTTTCCTCAGATTTATCGCATGTCAGAGCAGTATTTCTCAGCTAACTCCTGCCAAGGAAAGAGAAAAAGTGCTTTTACCGAAACCCTGAATGGTTCCTCTCAGTGTAAGAGGTGTCGCAGGCAACAGGGAGTGCTAGAGAGCTCAAAACAGAAGTCCACGTCCAACCTAAAACAGATTACAGTCTGACAAAGAAAAAAAACTGGAGTCCCGACAACCTCACAAGCTGCCTTGCATGCAAACAGTGAGGTGTGGAATACAAGCATGGGATTATGGGATGGAGGAGTGGAGTTGAAGCTATTAAAAAAGGGAGTCAGGAACAAACAAGGGCTTTATGTGCAGGGAGAGCTGGATTTATGAGTTCTAAGGAGGGATCTGAGGTGTCCAATTCCCCCACTTGTCTTCCACCCATTTCCCCTCAGGCGCTTCAACCCG
>JALJSC010000078.1:0-61732 GCA_023969325.1 Oryzias curvinotus
CATCCTGGCAGCTCAGGAACAAGCCCTGAGCACCAGAGCGATAGAGGCTCAGATCTACCACACCAGACAAGACCCAAGGTGTAGGCTGTGCAAAGAGGCGCCTGAAACAATCCAGCACATAACTGCAGGATGTAAGATGCTGGCAGGTAAAGCATACATGGAGCCACAATCAAGTGGCTGGAATAATATACAAGAACATGTGTGCAGAATATGGACTGGAAACCCCAAGGTCAAAATGGGAAACACCTCCGAAGGTGGTAGAGAATGAGAGGGCAAAGATCCTGTGGGACTTCCAGATCCAGACTGATAGGATGGTAATGGCGAACCAACCAGACATCGTAGTGGTGGATAAAGAACAGAGGAAAGCCGTTGTGGTGGATGTGGCAGTGCCAAGCGATGGGAACATCAGGAAGAAGGAACATGAGAAACTGGAGAAATACCAGGGACTCAGAGAAGAACTGGAGAAAGCCTGGAAAGTGAAGGTGAAGGTGGTGCCTGTGGTAATTGGAGCACTCGGGGCAGTAACCCCCAAGCTTGAGGAGTGGCTACAACAGATACCTGGAAAGACCTCAGACCTCTCAGTCCAGAAAAGCGCAGTGCTAGGAACAGCTAAGATACTGCGCAGGACCCTCAAGCTCCCAGGCCTCTGGTAGAGGACCCGAGCTTGGAGGAGAAACCACCCGCGGAGTGTGAGAGGGGCATTTTTATATATATATATATATATATATATATATATATATATATATATATATGTATATACACAGAGAGAGAGAGAGAGAGTTATATATAGTTATATATATATATATATATATATATATATATATATATATATATATATATTTATATATATATATATATATATATGTATAGATCTAATGTAAATATAAATATTACAAGTTATCTACCGTTGGTAAAATTAAAAACCTTTCATAAACACACATACACACACAAACTAACATGACTAAGTTTGAAGACGTTTTCATCTCTCATCCGAGCGCGAAGCAGCGTGTCCTGAACCACAGGAAAAATAATCCTTTATCATTCAATATATTAAAAACCCTTACCGAGACCTCCGGTGACGTCACGATGAGGGTAGCAACTTAGAAACAAAGCTCCGTCGGAAAAGTAAGAAAAAGTGACAATTTCAGATATTAATACCTATTAATCGCCTAACTTAAAGAATCCCGAAATGAGCGTGCTCCCGAAAACCCGATTAGCAGAGAAACAAGGGGTTTCAATAGAAAATGATGACCATAAAAGAGCGACGGCATGCTCAGCTAGCATTAGCCCCGATGCAGCTAGCATTGACAACGAGAAGCTAGCTAGCATGTCTCTGCTGGAAGAAATGAAAAAACTCCGGCAAGAAAATACACAGGGTCACAATCACACAAAGGAGAGTCTGAATCGCCTGGAGAAGACAATGACGGACATAAAAGAACAGATTGCAGACCACCAGCAGAGGATTGGAGAGTTGGAGGGATGAGTGAACTCCACAGAGGACAGAGGGGCCAAACACCACAGAGTGCTCCGGTATTTACTTCAACGTGAAAGGCAACACTCCGCTGAATGTGAAGAATTACAGAACCGGATGAGAAGGAATAACCTGCGTATTTATCAAATACCAGAGGGCAGTGAAGGTGGAAATATGGCGGTGTTTGTGAAAGACCAAAGTTTTGACGCTGCCGGCCGGCCTAGACATTAACATCGAGAGAGCACAGCGCTCACTCCAGTCCAGACCAATGAGCTCAACTGCCCCCCCCCCCCCCCCCCCCGCTCAATTCTGGTAAGGTTTCTGAATGCAGCGGTGAAGGATGTGGTTCTGCAACAAGCATGGAGGCAAGGAAAAGTTATTTTTCAAGACAGAAGGATCTTTTTCGATCAGGATTACTCCCCGGAGCTACAGAAGAAGAGATCCAAGGTGCACAATGTTGTGAAGCAGCTGAAACAGAAGAACATACAGACCAAGTGTCTGTATCCAACACGGTTAAAAATCAAGTTGGACTCCGGAGAGAAAACCTTTGCCACTCTGATCAGCGCCTCTGACACCCTGGAGAAACTGGGGGTCCAGGTAATTGTTAGAGAACGGGAGCACATAGAGGAGAAACTGGCAGAAGATTGGAGGATTAGCAGGAGGAGGAGTGAAAATGACACACTGTTCATGGCAGATCTGAAAGCCATGGTCGAGGAGGAAGAAATCTGAATAAGATAAACAATCATCTGAAAACATTTACGGGTAAGAGAATAATAAGCAAAAGATGAGGAGAAAAGATTGAAGGTAACTACTTTGTTGAGAACATTTTTAGTTGTCACGAATCACTGGAAAGACTTTTGAATGGAGAAAAAAAAAAAAAAACCCGACGGGAGAGTTTTGTTCTATTTTGTTTTACATGAGTGAGTTACACTCACTAAGGCCTTTTTCACATGAATGTGTAATATTGGTCTTTCTTGCACAACAGGTGCTTTATGTCACAGGGAGTTTTAGTCACCGCTCCCTGTCCCAGTGTTATCGGGGGTCAGACACTAATACAGTTCAGGTTCATTGTCTGACCGAAAAAAAATGGAAGTTTTGGTTTTTGTTCAATGTTTTCTTTTTTTTGTTGTTGTTTTTGTTGTTCTCCCTGACTTACAATGTTAACCTAAATACATTCCACAAAAAAGAAACAAGGAAAATTGTGTTTTATTTAAATACAAGACACATTGATGCCAAGAAGAGACAACAATCCATAAAACACCAGTTAAAAAAATGGGAGTGTGGAACTTAGTTACTTATAATGTAAAGGGTATTAACAACCCTATTAAGAGGAAAAAAATTCTGGGGCAATTTAAGAAGTTGCACTGTGCTGTAGCGTTACTCCAAGAAACACATCTTTTCAGAAACAGAACACCTGAAGCTAAAAAGAGAATGGGTGGACCAAGTTTATTACAGTTTTTGTAGAAACCATAGAAAACGAGGGGTGGCCATATTGTTTAACAGATCTGTGTATTTTAACTGTGAAAATGTATTTCAAGACAAAGAGGGACGGTATATTATGGTGGTGGGAACTATTGAAGGACTTAAACTGAGCATTCTAAATGTTTATGCTCCTAATGAAGACTGCCCATTTTTTTTCAAAAAACTTGCACATCTGGTAGCTAATAAGGGGGAGGGCATTGTGATTATGGGCGGAGATCTAAATTGTGTTCTCAATAACAAACTAGATAAATTACCCATGTCTTCCGAGACACCAAATAGAATGTCTAAAAGTGTGTTAAATATGATAAAAGAACTGGGGTTGGTTGAGAGTTGGCGACATCTCCACCCAAATCATAAAGATTTCACTTTTATGTCACAAGTACATGGAAGTTATTCACGACTAGATCACTTTCTCATAACCAAAGCGCACATCCATAAAGTTAAAAGCTGTGTGATAGAACCTATTACAATCTCAGACCACAGCCCAGTAGTGATGACACTGGATTTGGGGCATGAACCATGTTTCAGATACTGGAGAATAAATGTTTCATGTTGGCAGATATTTCAGTTAGAGAGGAAATACGGTCAGCTATAGCAGAATACTTTCATTTTAATGACAATGGAATGGTCTCTCCCTCAGTTCTATGGGATGCAGCAAAAGCCACGATACGGGGAAGATTAATCTCCATAGCATCCAAATTAAAGAGAGAGAGGCTTCAGAAACAAGTACAAATCGAAAATGAAATAAAAAAAATTAGAGTTTGAACACAAGCAACAGAGAAAACAAGTTACTCTTGACAAACTTAAAGAAAATAGAACGAAATTTGACGAGATATTAACATATAAGGCAGAAGGTAGCCTTAAATTTATGAATCAAAATTACTACGAATTTGGAAATAAAGCCAGTCGATTACTATCATTTCAGTTAAAAAAAAACACAGGCAAGCCGCATAGTTCCAAAGATTAAACAATCTAATACCAACATTGTAAATAACCCTAGAACTATATCCGAGACATTTGCAAAATACTATAAACAATTATATAAAAATCAAGTCTTAGAAGGAAAACAAGAGAAAACCAAGGAATTTTTTGACAAAGTATCAATGACCAAATTAACACCAGAAGAGGCCTCTAGATTGATAAAACCTATTGGAGAAGAAGAAGTTAGAGCAACAATAGGCAAATTAAAACAGAACAAGTCGTCTGGAACGGATGGGTTTGCAGGAGAATTCTATAAAGTTTATGTTAATGAGCTAACTCCCATATTGTGTAAACTCTTCAACTACGTTTTAGATTCTGCACATCCTCCAGAGTCATGGTCTGAAGCAATTATCACGGTTCTACATAAGGAGGGAAAAGATCCACTACAGTGTTCAAGTTATTGCCCGATTAGCCTCTTGTGTGTGGATTATAAAATACTAACATCCATCCTAGCCACCCGGATCCAAAAGTACATTAAGAAACTTATAAATCCAGACCAGACGGGATTTATTTTGGGGCGTCAAGGAACAAACAATGTAAGGAGAGTTCTAAATTTACAATCACTAATGGCCAAAAGTTCCCAACCATCCATGCTTCTCAGTTTAGATGCAGAGAAAGCTTTTGATCAGGTGGATTGGAAATACCTGGAACACACACTAATGGAAATGGGTTTTGGTGAGAAGTTGGTAAATTGGTTCAGATTACTGTAAAAAAATCATAGATCAAGGGTCAGAGTGAACGGGCATTGCTCTGATTTTTTTAACATAGAGAGAGGAGTCAGACAGGGAGACTCACTGTCACCCATTTTGTTTGCTCTAAGTATTGAGCCTTTGGCAAAGGCAATTCGCCAAAATGACCGGATTGAGGAAATTGAAGACGGGGGAGGGATGAATCATAAAATATCCCTTTTTGCGGATGAGATATTACTGTTTTTGAAAAATCCTCAAACAACAATTCCAAGACTTATGCACTGTTTAAATAATTATGGTAATATTTCAGGATATAAGATCAACCAAAATAAATCAGAAGCAATGATGACATCTGGATTGTGGCCCAGCCAACTTGATGAGGAGGTAACTTTTCATTGGTCAAAACAGGGTTTCAGATATTTGGGAGTTATTTTAACACCCCAACCCACACAACTCTACGACGCTAATCTGCTAAAACAAATAAAGAATGACCTGATCCGCTGGGAAATTTTGCCTCTATCTCTACTGGGTAGAGTGGAAGCAGTGAGGATGAATGTACTTCCTCGTCTTTTGTTTTTGTTTCAATCTCTCCCGGTAAATATTCCGGTGTCAACTTTCAACGTGTTAAACAAAATGATAAGTCAATTTATATGGCAGCGAAAAAGACCCAGAATTAGATTAAAAACATTATGCTTGCCAAAAAATAAGGGAGGTTTGGCTCTACCAAACCTAAAATTTTACTATTGGGCAGCGCAGCTGACAGCAATCGTGGCCTGGATTGATTAGAGAGGATGAGGAAGTAAAATGGTTTAAAGTGGAACAAGGTGAAACTAAAGGGGTGCGACTGTCTACTCTTCCATTTACTGATCTAAAATCTGTCAACAAAATCAAAATTGGAAACAATTGGATCAAGCATACTTTAAAGATATGGACGGTAATAAAAAAAATGCTACTTGACACAGGGTCAATTTCCAGAGCAATGCCTATTGTCGGTAATATAGACTTTCCGCCTTCCCTATGGGATCCCACCTTTCAGACATGGGCCACTAAAGGCCTTATAACTCTTAACCAGTTGTTCGATGGAACAGAACTTAAGTCCTTTTCACAGCTTCAAGGACAATTTGGTCTTCTGCCGAATGATTTATATAAATATCTACAAATCAGGCATTACATCATGAAGCACAAAGAGCGAGACAGAATCAATAAAACCCCAAACTGCATAGAACAATATTTTACTACAATCGCAGAAAAAAACTTTCCAACGCATAAACATGTTTCCAACTTGTATAAGAGACTCTCAACTGCCACCAGACAGCATACATATAATATCAAAGAAAAATGGGAATTGGAATCTAACTGCATAATAGAAGATGATCAATGGGATAAACTGTGTGAGGACAGCCATAAGGGAATTAATAGCCAACTATGGAAAGAGTTTGACTGGAAAATCAAAATGCGTTTTTTTCACACACCCCTGCTGATTTCTAATTTTGCCAAGGGCTCATCCACAGCTTTATGTTGGAGGCAATGTGGAAAAATTGGGGATCATACACATATTTTCTTTGATTGCCAAGCTATCTGTCAATTTTGGAAAGATATTAAGAGGGAGATTGAAACTCTTGTAAAGCATGACATTCCTTTTAGTACTCTGTCGTATCTGGTTGGTGTATTCCCAAAAGACTTTGATGCTGATCAAAAATATATAATGCGCATTTTATTACTGGTCGCAAATAAAACCATAACAGGTAATTGGAAAAATGTAACATCACCTTCTGTAACTAAATGGAAACAAAGAATCAAACATGTTTATTTGATGGAAAAAATGACAGCATTGCTACAACTAAAATCAGATATCTTTGAACGTCGATGGCATGCAGTTAAAATCTATTTGAGGTTGTGACTGTTCCCTGTACCTTTGATCATGGTTGTATGAATATATGTTTAATTGAACTGCTTGTCACATCTTGCATCAATGTTTTTTTTTTAATTGTAATCTATATGTTTTACCTGCTTTACGCTATACTGAATGTGGACTTACGATCAAACTTGTTTCAGGGAGTTGTTATGTTTGTTTTGTGTTGTGATGAAAAAAAAAAACAAAAATAAAGAGTTCAAAAACAAAAAAAATCCTTACCGAAAAGTGTCTGTTTCTTTTGTAAGCATTCATGGAAGTTGTTGTTTTAAACGTAATGGGACAAGGGTAAGATGGGATTCCATAACACTTACAATTTATCTCAATACCTAGGTAATACAAGGTCAAAGTAAAACAAATACATTGTATGCGTCCTCAAACCAAGGCAGTGGGTTACCTGCTTCATATTGGTTGCTAATAAGAAATGTGTCAAGTCATAGCATTTAGAACAAATCAACCTGACAACATAGTCGTAATGCAAAGTCAGGCATCTTGGTCCACTTACAAAAACCTTTCCTGATACTTCATCAGAAATGTAGTCTCTCATGCTCTTTTCAATGCTGAAACTGAAAAGAAGCAGAAATGATAGCGCTGTCATATAACACAGAAGCACTACTGCTTTAGATCTGCACAAATGTTGTCAAACGGACTGTCCATTTAACATAAATATTTCCGTCATGAACACATCTGGTATTAGACATCGGGACGCCTGCGCTCCCCCCTCGCCCCGCAGGCTCCTCCCCCCTCCTTTCCCTTGCCCCTAGCGAGACGTTCAGACTCTGTGCGGTTCGGGCGCAGCTGCCGCTGGACCCCCTCTGTCTCTGTGCTGCCCGCGATACACAGGCCCCACGGCGGTGGGGGGCGACGTCTGCTGCTGCAGCGGGGGAATTGGGAGGGAGTGACGCCGCGGCCGCCCCCAACACCTAAAAGAAACCTAATTGACATGGTGCCCAGGGTGTCCAACATTAGTCCATACCTGCATGAGAATGCACAATAATTAGCTAAGATGAATATGTTTATAGTTCAAATCACCATACGCAGTCCTGTAACTTCAAATAAATACATAAAAGTGTGGGTCCGCGGTGATGACGTCTCGCGGGTGATGATGCGGTTTTACGGTCTGACACCGAATCCCAGGAGAAGCTACTAGGCTGCGCGGATGATCCATGATCCATACGGATCACAGGCCCCGGTTCTGCACAGGCGTGTGCCGCGGACCCCCCCCTCCCCCTCCACGCACTTCATTGAATCTGTACGGTCACGTCCTCTGCTGTTTACCGCGTTAAAGTCGCTGCTTGACGTTTGTCCGTTAGGTGATGACATGTTTCTGGGTTACTTGAAGTCTTTTACAGAAGCGAAGTTTTTCAGCACAAAATAGTTATACACACTGAAGATACGTACGGAAATTTTGAGGGGGGGGGTCGTATCCGGTTTTTTGTAGCTTCTTCTTGGTTTTTCCACGTCGTCCAGCCTCTGTGATTCTGTTTATATCGCTTCAGATGAATAGTCCTTTCCTGAAAAAAGGGAAGGATGTGGGTTATTTCTGCTATTTAAAATAGCACCCCGGAATTGTTTCAATATAACCCCGTAGCCTCCAAGCCCCGAATATAAACATGCCCATTTAGATCAAAAGTTTTACCTGAACTTATCGGCTCGGCCGGGTCACTGCCGCCAACTCCCGGATCCTCTGAGGTCTGGTCGCTGTGAGGACGCGGTTGGCCTCGCTTACTAGAGGGGGTGCGCGCAACACAGTCCTCCATGTCTCCTACGGTCAACTTTTATTCTTTTTTTCCGTCTTCATCTTCAGACCTACCGCTCCTGCCGCTATTGTTTTCAAACAGATTGCATCATGGGGGCACGGGGCGCTGTAACTCGACAGCTGATAGGTCGCGTTGCAGAACCAATCAAATTTCACTTTACTGGAGCTCGGTAACACGTCACGGTTGTTCGTTCTCCTCGTGTTATATTGCTGCTTCGAACATTTTTTTGTTTTGTATGTTGCATTTGTTCAATTAAAAAAAAAAAAAAAAAATATATATATATATATATATATATATATATATATATATATATATATAAATATGGCGGCTTCGAAACTACTGAAGACGTTTTGATCCCAGCAGTATTTGGAGAAAAGGCTGGAGTGTGACACAACAATCTATGATAAATAAAAAAATGAAAGAAGTTTCTTTTAAAATCATTCACAAAATTTACGCCACTAATCAATTCATGCTAAGATACATTAAAAAGTTAATCCTAACTGTCCTTTTTGCAAAGAACATCCAAAAGCAATTAACCATCTTTTTTGGAATTGTACTGAAATTAGAATTTTTTGTGTTTACAATTGATCAGAAATCATATTCACCCCAACTTCACTCTGAAATTTGAATATATAATTGTTGGCTTGTATAGTAAAAACTTGGACTCAAATAAAAAGTAATAATTAATCTTATTATTATATTTGGCAAATAGTATATTCATAAATGCTAATTTTATTCATCTTCTATCCCCCCACCTTGTTAATCAAACAAATTGAAATGTATCTCAGTAACATCTCTAAATGCCTTAAGAAAGCTGATGAACGTTGTGGAAACCTGAATGTTTTTGTGTAAAATGCATGTAAAATGTATGCTCTGCTGGCTGTACTTACATTTTGTACAATAAAGTAAAAAAAAAAAAAAAAAACTGTCTTCACCCACTCCCTGAAAACATTTAAGCCACTAAACAGAGCAGCAGCTTTTATTGATTTCTTACTAAAAATGATCCTAAAGTTTTTTAAAAGGTTTATTGTGTTTTTTAATATGTGATACTGTTTTACAAAGCATCACAAAAGACTTTCCTGCCACTTGATACATGCTCAGGAAGAATTTGGCTGTTGAAAATGACAAACGTTGTGGTATGCCCGAAGTGTCATTGTATTTATTACCTCTGATGAAGCAATGAGGATAGTACTGTATATCTTAATCAAACTTGGGTTGACTTGTCAATACTTTTCACACCTGTTTTTAAACAATTGTGGGAAAATATAAATGCAGAGCAAACTCAGCTTAACAGATCAGATGTGTAATTCAAATTTGTCACAAACAATATATGTCTGGAAAAAATATATGTGCTTTTGAAGTATCTTGTGCACATAAATTGCTAGGCAAGGCACTTATCAAACAAGTGATACATTTAGTATCCAGAGACAATACATGTCCTAATGCAGTATCGCCTTTGCACATATCACAAAATACGCTGTAGGTACCAAAACCGTTCGGCCTGGAACTTCCATTCGGGGTCCTTTCGATTGAGTATGACGTCACACTACGACATCTGCCTGGGCTCTATGTATTTTCATTTCACGTTCCCTTTTGTAACCTAAAGGAGTTTTCCCTCATAAATTGTGTCTGACAATATTCTTTGTCATTTTTTTAAAGACATGTTTAACAATCCGCTCATTATTCCAGTTTAAGTTCAACCGTGGCTGAAAATTTTGTCAGCACGGCTAAATGCTGCCCTTCCGGGTCCGTTCTGCCAATAATAAAACAATGGGTGCACGGATAAAAAAACCTATAAGAGAACATGAATTCAATAATAATCATAACAATAATAAAGGCAAGTTTCGAATACAATCTTGCTCTATCTCGCAGCTCTGTTCGTTTACAACAGACGTCATAATATTTTCTTCTATGGTAGTATAAATTTGTCCAGACAAATCACTGTCTGACACGTCATCAGACCAACATATGAGCAAATCACATAATGTGACTGACGTCAGCACTAGTCAAAGGACCCCGAACGGAAGTTCAAGGCTGAACGGTTATGGTACCAACAGTGGCAATGGTAATTACCAAGGATATGCACCAGAAATGCTTCAACACTTAGATAAGTATACACTACAGATACTACAGGAAATTTACCTTCTTCAGTATCTTTACTCCACATATTTCCAGATCTGACTTCAGGTCATATTCGGAACTTGGATATGACCAAAATAAGACACAACCAGTATCTTCTGCCCGGATATCTTCAGATATGCTGCCTGTCTGGACATGCACCAGAGATGCTTCAACACTTAGATAAGTATACACTACAGATACTACAGGATATATACCTTCTTCAGTATCTTTACTCCAGATATTTCCAGATTTGACTTCAGGTCATATTCGGAACTTGGATATGACCAAAATAAGACACAACCAGTATCTTCTGCCCAGATATCTTCAGATATGCTGCATGTCTGGAAATGCATCAGAAATGGTCCAGATTCTTTAGATATTTAAGAAAGTATCCCCAACAGATATTTACAGATTCTGGCTCTTTTCGCGCAGTGAAATACATTGTATGCATCCTCAAACCAAGGCAGCGGGGATTAAGGGTTACCTGCTTCATATTGGTTGCTAATGAGAAACGTGTCAAGTCATTGCATTAGAACAAATCAGCCTGACAACATAGTTGTAATGCAAAGTCAGGCATCTTGGTCCACTTACAAAAACCTTTCCTGATACTTCATCAGAAATGTAGTCTGTCATGCCCTCTTTTCAATGCTGAAACTGAAAAGAAGCAGAAGCGCTGTCATATAACACAGAAGCACTATTGCTTTAGATCTGCACAAATGTTGTAAAACAGACAGTCCATTTAACATAAATAGTTCCGTCATGAACACATCTGGTATTCATGAAGTCATTGTTGTTTATTGCAAATATGGCTGACATTTTTGGGATTGCAATACTGAACGAAGGCTACAAGTTCTTGACTGTTTCAGTTAGTCAATAGGAGTTGAAACAGGTTGAAACAGGCTGAAACACATTGGCTGTTCATTTCTATCATGAACGCTCAAGGTTTCCTTAATGCCGTAGACTGCAGAACAGCTTGGTGCTGCCACTAGACAGAGTTCCACAACATTGTAACTGTTGAGTATCATGGCTACTTAACAAGAAAAACACCTCAGTAGTCTAAATTCAGTTAAAAGAGAAAAGGCAGTTTTTATCATTCAATCTTTGCCTTCTGAACAGAGAGCAGTTGTTGAGCACATAGGTCATTTTTGTATTGCACTTTCCATTGGATTTTGTGGAGGATGTCAGGATGGCCGAGCGGTCCAAGGCACTGCATTCAGGTCGCAGTCTTGTAAGAGGCGTGGGTTCAAATCCCACTTCTAACATTCAGCCAACAGAGAGGATTCTTCTCCAATGTTTACTTCTGTCTTCATAAATGGAACTCTGCTCTCTATTTGCAGTCCAATGACATAATCAAACAGCATGGTTGATTACAACTTATTAAGACAAAACATACTTCATTTCCTCTTGACGATGTTGGCACACGTGCTACAGATGAACCATAGGAATATCAATCCTTTATCATTCAATATATGAAAAAACCCGTACCGAAATGTGTCTGTTTCTTCTGTAACCATTCATGGAAGTTGTTGTTTTAAACGTAATGGGACAAGGGAAAGATGGGATTCCATAACACTGACAATGTATCTCAATACCTAGGTAATACATGGCAAACGTAAAACAAATACATTGTATGCGTCCTCAAACCAAGGCAGCGGGGATTAAGGGTTACCTGTTTCATATTGGTTGCTAATGAGAAACGTGTCAAGTCATTGCATTGGAACAAATCAGCCTGACAACTTAGTCGTAATGCAAAGTCAGGCATCTTGGTCCACTTACAAAAACCTTTCCTGATACTTCATCAGAAATGTAGTCTGTCATGCCGTCCTTTCAATGCTGAAACTGAAAAGAAGCAGAAATGATAGCGCTGTCATATAACACAGAAGCACTATTGCTTTAGATCTGCACAAATGTTGTCAAACAGACAGTCCATTTAACATAAATAGTTCCGTCATGAACACATCTGGTATTCATGAAGTTATTGTTGTTTATTGCAAATATGGCTGACATTTTTTGGATTGCAATACTGAACTAAGGCTATATACAAGTGCTTGACTGTTTCAGTTAGTCAATAGGAGTTGAAACAGGTTGCCAGAGGTGACTATTATTCACATCTTTCATTCAATCAAAGTCTGGATCTCCTATCCAGGCTGCCTTATGCTTCATTTCCCATCTTTTTTTTTTCTTTTTTTTTTTTCTAATTTATTTAATTTATTTGAAATAGGGGACAGCGCATATTAATCAACATTTCTGCAAATATGCCAGAGTTAGCCAAAGGGCTATTTTTCATCTGCAGTCCCTCAAAAGATGTTAAAATCACCCTAAAAGATCAAAGTAAAATGACATATTTACATAACATTACATACATATATAAAACAATGCATTCAATAAAATTAACCTAAAAACAAATTAGTGGTAAAACAATCCAAAATCAGACAAATGTAAGAACATACGCGTATATAAAAGACATGACAGTAGCAAGGATCAGCGACAGGAAATGTAGTCAGTGTTGACAGCTCTGATTGTCAGTGAGCCATTTCTTCAATTGTGTTTTGAATAAATGATATGTTTTTTGGTTTCTAATACTGACAGGTGTGAAGTTCCACTCAGTAGCAGCTCTAACAGAAAAAGCATTCTGACCAAAAACGCTTTTTCTGAAGGGAATGATACAGTCTCCTCTGACTGCACTCCGAGTTCTGCTGTGATCTGCTGTCCGGATGTTAATGAACTGGTGAAGAGGAGGGGATGATAAGCCATGAAGGATTTTGTACATGAGACAGAGATTTGAATATTTGACCATGTTGTCCCAATTCAGTAAACCATATTTTTGTAATATTGTACAATGGTGAAATCTGTTTGGTTTTTTATACAAAGTTTTAATAGTTTGTTTGTATTATGTTTGAAGATGTTTTAAAGATGTATTGCAAGCCTGTGACCAGACAGGTAAACAGTAAGTGATATGAGAGAAAATCATGGAGTGCATGTACATTTTTGCTGACTGTGTGGACATCTGATGGCGAATGTGTCTAAAATTACTGAGGTTGAATTTGATTCTGTTGCAGACACTTTTGATGTGAGATTTGAAAGACAGCTTTGAATCCAGTATGACACCCAGATATTTGTATTCTGATACAATCTGTAGCCTTTCTCCTGAAACAAAAACATCTGGTTCAGCAGTAAGATTATTATTGGACTTGGTGAAGAACATTGCAACAGTTTTAGATGTGTTTAGCTGCAAACAAGAATATTTCAACCAAGCTGTGATGTTAACCATGGCATTGGTGAGCTTTTCAGCCGCCTGAGAGGTATTACTGCCATGAGCATATACTACAGTGTCATCAGCATACATCTGCACAGAAACATCAGGACAACTGGATGGAAGATCATTAATGTACAGTGAAAATAACAAAGGTCCCAAAATTGATCCTTGTGGAATACCAGTTGGCAGACTGAGAGCTGCAGATTTAGATGACTGGACTTTGACAAGTTGGGAGCGGTCAGTGAGGTAAGAGTCAATCCATTGCAGTGCATCAGAAGTAAAGTTAAAATTGCATAATTTTGACAGTAAGATTTTGTGATTAACAGTGTCAAAAGCCTTCTTAAGATCCAGGAAAACAGCACCTACAACCCCTCCTCGGTCCAGCAAAATCCTGATATTTTCAGTGAAAAAACAGGTAGCGGTCTCCGTGGAGTAATTGGCTCTAAAGCCAAACTGCATAGGATGGAGGGAATAGGGTGTGGTGTCGAGGTGGTTTATAATTTGTTTAGCTACCAGTTTTTCTGCAATCTTTGACACTGTCGGAAGAATGCTAATGGGTCTGTAGTTGGACATGGAATGAAGGTCTCCACTCTTAAAAATGGGAGAGACAATGGCTGGTTTCCAAGTGCTCGGGAATGTTTTTTGTGAGAGGGATAGATTGATAATTTTGGTAATGGGGCGTGTCAGTGATGAACAGAGGTCCTTGAGCATCACTGTGTCCAAGCCAAAAATGTCTTTACATCTGGATGGTTTGAGCAAATTGATGGTCTGTGATACTTCAGATTCTGTGATGTTTGTGAAACTAAATGTTGGTTGGCTTGTGTCTATTGAAAATTTGTAGGTTTCCACAGGCGTGAAACAGCTTGCTATGTTGGCCACAGAATCAATGAAATAACTGTTAAATGCATCTACTATGACTTGAACATTGTTTGTTAGTTGTCTGTTTATTTTAATTTCTAGAATGTTGTGTTCTTTGGGGCGATCACCTGTCATTTTTCTTATCTGGTTCCATATTATTTTAGAGTTTCCATGTGATTTTTCAATTATTGTGAGGAAGAAATCTGCTTTTGCTTTCCTTAATGATCTTACCACCTTATTTCTCAGTATGGCAAAAAGACCTCTGTCATGGGTTAATTTAGTTTTATTTGCTTTTTTCAAGGCTTGGTCTCGTTCTTTCATAAGTTTTATGATGTCAGAGCTCATCCATGGAACAGTGTTTTTGTATGGTTTCTGCTTGATTTTTTGTGTGAATTCGGTAATTGTTCTCTCAATTGTTTTAAGGAATATTTTGCCATCATTTTTAGTGTCAACTGATGGTAAAATGTTGTCCCACTGAATTTGATTGGCTTCATCTACAAAGTTTTGATATTTATTTTTAGGTATTGTAATAATTTCTTTGACTCCAGCACAAGAATGGAAACGCTTTTTAGTGAGTTTTCTAGAGAGGAGAGTTAAATTGTGGTCTGATAAACCGGTTAACATGTTAAATGATTTTGCAATTCTTTCTGGTCTGTTGGTAAATATGAGATCAATTTGCGTCATGGTAAAATTAGTTATTCTTGTTGGGCCACGGATGACTTGTGTTAAATTAAACCTGTCAGTGATTTGCTTAAGTTTTTTCCTTGAAGATTTGTCCTCCCAGTCAATGTTGAAATCACCCATAATAATAATTTCTTTGTCACAGTTGCTTTCTTTTAACAGCTTCTCAAAGTGTTCATAAAATCTGTTATCTGCAGATGGAGGTCTGTAGATAACAAGGATGAATGACATTTGTGGTGAAAGGGAGATTGTGAGCCCCAAACATTCCAACTGAACATGGTTTGACCATTGAATTTTGTGGCACTGCAATGTGCTTTTTATGTAAATCAAGACTCCACCCCCCTTTTTAGATCCCTCCCTGTCTTTTCTGTAGATGTTATAACCAGGAATATTCAGAGCTGCTGATGGGGAATTCTGATTGAGCCAGGATTCAGATAAACCGAGAAAGTCCAGGTTCGAGTCCAGTAACAGATGCTGTATTTGCTCACCTTTAGAAAGGAGGCTTCTTATGTTCAGGTGTCCACCTAGAATCCCCTTTGGTTTGGCTTTAGGGTCCCACACTGTCCGCGAATGATTGACAGTTTGAAACACCGCCCACTTCTTGTTCTTTGCAATCCCTGGGTTCAGCCGTTCTCTGTTTACAGTCTGCGTCACTGTGGAGGTGCTGGAAGCATGCACCTTTAACGTGGTAGTCTGGGGCTCCGTTGATCTTGCATTCACCCCAGTCCCCGCCGAAACTCCAGGTCCAGTCGATGGTCCCGCGAAGACGCCGCTCCGCTGGCTTGATCGAGGGCATCCAGCTAGGGCGCACCGCACACCCGCTCCGTCATGCACACCCAGCGTGTGCTGATCCACCACTGTATGAGCAAGGTTCCCCAGCGCCCAATCCGCAGCAACACCAGGTAGTAGGGCCGTAGTTGCGCGCTGCTCCGCGGGGCCTTCCCTCGGTGTGACGTGGCGCGGTCCCGGGCATGGATGTATGTCTCCAGATAGTGTCAAACAGATCGTGATGATAAGAGCATTAGTCTATTGTAGACGTGAAGTTGTCTTGATGTTTTTTCGTTTTTTATGGTAGATGGGTGGATAAACAAGAGTCATAGCTAGCAGATGCTTCCCATATCCAATGCTTGGCTTGACATAGTTGTTTGCGTCTTCTTTGTCCATTCTGCTGAAATGCATCTTTCCATGAATGAAAAGTTGTAGCTGAATCTTCTCGTAAGCATTTTTAAGGTCTAGCTCGTCGGTAGATGGTATAAACTCAATAAACAAGGTGTAAAGAAGGAGAGCTGTGACCACACCTGCAACACCTGCGGCCATCTTACGGAATCTTGCCTTTTATTCTATGTTGTCCTCTGTTATTTGATCTATTTATTTTCAAATCCAAATCTTCTACCCAAGTCTTAAACATGTAAATATTGAACACAAAGAGGGAGACACATGCTTTGAAATTTCAAAGTAAACATAAAAGTCAAAGAAACAGCATTTAATGTGGTGCTGAAATGCACTGGCTGTTCATTTCTATCATGAACGCTCAAGGTTTCCTTAATGCCGTAGACTCCAGAACAGCTTGGTGCTGCCACCAGACAGAGTTCCACAACATTGTAACTGTTGAGTATCATGGATACTCAACAAGAAAAACACCTCAGTAGTCTTTCATTTCATTTCATTTTATTTTTCCACAATGCGTCAAAAGCAACAAATCTCACAATACAGAATGTGGAAAAAATGGACATCCCAGAAGCAGCTGCTTATTATTAGGGGTCCAGCATTTTAGACAAGCATAAAAATACAAAAGATGAGTGGTGGAAGGAAAAGAAAAAGAAAAGAGAATAATTTCATAAATAAAATATAGTAATAGAATGAGAGAATGATGGTAATATAGTAGAAAGTGTTAGACAATAGGGACAATGAATTTGAACAACATAAACTCTGGCGTGTAGACATATAAGTGTCAACAGACAGAAAGAAATCACAAACACGTTAATAGATGGTTTCGGTTGGAGCAGCATTTTTACAGTATGTTGACAATAATAGCAATTTCAGTTTCCTTTTAAACATGTATAGTGTTGCAGACTGTTTAACGTCATTTTCTAAAATATTCCAATTTTGTGGACCTCTAGTACAGACAGAGAAGCTTGTACATTTTAATTTTCTGTTTTTGCCTTTTAGCATATGCTTTCCCCTGGTGTCATGGTGATAAGAGGGCAAAAAAAGTGGTATGAGGTCACACAAACGACTATTTAATTTATTAACAACACTGTACATTGTGCATGCATTATGATACGTGTTGAGTTCCGGTAACTTAAGGAGGCTGTATCTGTGGAAGAGTGGATCCATTGGGGAATTTGGCGTGGACCAGGTTATTGCTCTTATTGCTTTCTTTTGTGTAATCAGGAGTTTTGCCGTGTAGGTAGAATATGTGTTAATCCATATGATGTTGCAGTAATTCAGGTGAGGCTCAAACAGGGATCTGTACAATGTTAGCAATGCATCTGTTGGGAGCATGTGCCGAATCTTATAGAATAAACCAACAAATTTGGATAATTTTTTAACTAGTTCATCTATGTGTTTTTTAAAATTTATAAATTGATCTATATGGATTTCAAGAAATTTGATCGAGTCCACCTGTTGAAGAGATTGCCCATCTATATTTATGTTCAATTTCCTGTAGGTGGATTTGTGTCTGGATGTGTGGAATATGATAAAAAAAAGTTTTGCTCGTGTTTAATGACAATTTATTGCATTTGAACCAAGTATCTACTTTTACTAGTTGTTCATTTAGGAGTTTTTCTAATAGGTCGATATTTCTATGTGGCATGAATAAACTAGTATCGTCTGCAAAAAGTTTTTTGTGGATGGCTCCAGAACAGAAAACAAAATCATTTATATAAATTATGAAAAGAAGTGGTCCCAATATGGATCCTTGTGGTACACCCGTTTGAATGTTGAGTTTATGTGATTTTAGTTCATTAACCTTTACATATTGCTCTCTTCCACAGATATAACTCCTGAACCACTGGAGCGCTAATCCCCTGACCCCGTGATGCCTTAATTTGCTGAGTAATATTTCATGATCTATAGTGTCAAATGCCTTAGAAAGATCCAGAAAAACCCCAATACCATATTCACCTCTTTCAAAGGCGTCATTAATTTTTTCTACAAGATCTAAGATAGCCATACCCGTGGTGCTGTTTATCCTAAAGCCATATTGTTGTGGCACTAATACATTGTGTTGTACAAAATAGTCTGATAATCTTGAGTACACAACTCGCTCAAATACTTTGGAAAGAATTGGCAGTATTGATATGGGTCTGTAATTTTTAGTATCATTTTTGTCCCCAGACTTATATATGGGTATTATTTGAGCTATTTTAGTCATTTTTGGGACTTTGCCATGTGTTAATGAAAGATTAATGGTGTAAGCAAGAGGTTCTGCAATTTCATTTACTATGGCTTTGATGATGTTACTACTTATGTTATCAGCACCAACTGTGTAGGACGATCTTAGCTTGTTTATAATATTCACCACTTCTGTTTTACAGGTTGGTTTTAGAAAGAATGAATTTGGGTAATTTCCCTGAAGATAAACATTGTAATTAGCACCGCCTGGTGGATGAATGTTTTGAGAGAGACTTTTCCCAACTGAACAGAAATAATTGTTAAAAATATCAGGTAAACTGAGATTGTTTGATTGACATTGCTCTAAGGCATCAGGGATGACTGTAGTTTTTGTTCTGCGGCTGAGAATGTCATTTAACATCCTCCAAGACTTTTTTTGATCTCCAGATGCAACCTTCAGTTGTGTAGTAAAATGATTTTGTTTGCTTATTCAAAATAGTTTTGTTAGATTGTTTTTATATTTTATGTAAGTTAATTTATTTTGGGTATTTGGTTTTTTTATATACTTTTTGTACAATTTATTCTTTTGTTTGATTGAATTTAGTATTCCCTTGGTTATCCAAGGTTTTACTTTTATGTCTTTTTGTCTAAGTGTTTTTTCTGGGATTGTTATGCTAATTGAGTCAGTTAATTCTTCAATTAATGAATTATATGCAGATTCTGGATCTGTGGTGTTGAATACTGTGTCCCACCTTTTGGTCTGAAGGTGACTGATTAGGTTTGCTAAAGTTTGGGTGTTTACAACTTTCACTTTTCTCCTTGTACGTGGGATTGACGGTTTTTTATTTAGTTTCATATAGCATACAATAGGATAATGGTCTGTAATGTCTGAGTATACAACCCCTGATTTACATTTGATATTTACTGTATTAGTTATCATGTTGTCCAAAATGGATTTGCTTTTTTCCGTAACTTTGGTGTACTTATTGATAAATTCAGTTAAAAGAGAAAAGGCAGTTTTCACCATTTAATCTTTGCCTTCTGAACAGACAGCAGTTGTTAAGCACATAGGTCATTTTTGTTTTGCACTTTCCGTTGGATTTTGTGGAGGATGTCAGGATGGCCGAGTGGTCCAAGGCGCTGCGTTTAGGTCGCAGTCTCGTAAGAGGCGTGGGTTCAAATCCCACTTCTGACATTCAGCCAACAGAGAGGCTTCTTCTCCAATGTTTACTGCTGTCTTCACCAATGGAATTCTGCTCTCTATTTGCAGTCCAATGACATCACCAAACAGCATGCTTGATTACAACTTATTACGACCAAACATACTTCATATCTTCTTAAAGATATAGGCACACGTGCTAAAGATGAACCACAGGAAAATCAATCCTTTATCATTCAATACATTAGAAACACGTACCGAAATTTGTCTGTTTCTTCTGTAAGCATTCATGGAAGTTGTTGTTTTAAACATAATGGGACAAGGGTAAGATGGGATTCCATAACACTTACAATGTATCTTAATACCTAGGTAATACAAGGTCAAAGTAGAACAAATACATTGTATGCGTCCTCAAACCAAGGCAGCGGGGATTAAGGGTTACCTGTTTCATATTGGTTGCTACTGTGAATCGTGTCAAGTCATTGCATTGGAACAAATCAGCCTGACAACATAGTCGTAATGCAAAGTCAGGCATCTTGGTCCACTTACAAAAACCTTTCCTGATACTTCATCAGAAATGTAGTCTGTCATGCCCTCCTTTCAATGCTGAAACTGAAAAGAAGCAGAAATGATAGCGCTGTCATATAACACAGAAGCACTATTGCTTTAGATCTGCACAAATGTTGTAAAACAGACAGTCCATTTAACATAAATAGTTCCGTCATGAACTCATCTGGTATTCATGAAGTCATTGTTGTTTATTGCAAATATGGCTGACATTTTTGGGATTGCAATACTGAACGAAGGCTACAAGTGATTGACTGTTTCAGTTAGTCAATAGGAGTTGAAACAGGTTGCCAGGGGTGACTATTATTCCCATCTTTCATTCAATCAAAGTCTGGATCTCCTATCTAGGCTGCCTTACGCTTCATTTCCCATCTTGCCTTTTACTCTATGTTGTCCTCTGTACTTTGATCTATTTATTTTCAAATCCAAATCTTCTACCCAAGTCTTAAACATGTAAATATTGAACACAAAGAGGGAGAGACGTGCTTTGAAATTTCAAAGTAAACATAAAAGTCAAAGAAGCAGCATTTAATGTGGTGCTGAAACGCACTGGCTGTTCATTTCTATCATGAACACTCAAGGCTTCCTTAATCCCGTAGACTGCAGAACATCCTGGTGCTGCCACTAGACAGAGTTCCACAACATTGTAACTGTTGAGTATCATGGCTATTCAGCAAGAAAAACACCTCAGTAGTCTACATTCAGTTAAAAGAGAAAAGGCAGTTTTCACCATTCAATCTTTGCCTTCTGAACAGACAGCAGTTGTTGAGCACATAGGTCTTTTTTGTATTGCACTATCCAGTGGATTTTGTGGAGGATGTCAGGATGGCCGAGCGGTCCAAGGCACTGCGTTTAGGTCGCAGTCTCGTAAGAGGCGTGGGTTCATTCCCACTCTTTGCCTTACCTCCTGTGCTATCTGATGTTGACGTTCAAGTAGAGAATACTGAGGCTGTTGGATATCCAGTGCTGGCTTTTGGTGTATCATTCTCTCCAGTGGGCCCTTCAGAGATCATCCCAATGCCAGTTCAGCTGGAGTCCGGCCGGTGCTCTCTTGCTGCGTGTTGTTTATCGCAAACCGAAACTCCGACAGCCACTTATCCCACTCCTCATGTCGATTTCCTACGTATGATGACATCAGTGTTTTCAATGTGCGATTCACACGTTCTGTAAAGTTGGTCTGCGGGTGGTAGCTAGTGGTCATCTTGTGTATGACACCCCACTTCTGGCAGAGGTCTGAAATGAGTTGGCTGGTAAACTGCGGACCACAGTCTGATACCAGATATTTCGGTACCCCCCACCTAGTAAAGATCTCATCTCGTAGAATCTGACAGAGACGAGGTGTCTTACTATCTCGTATCGGAAACAGCTCTACCCACTTGGTGTAATAGTCCACTACGACCAAAAGATAGTTGTTGCCTTTCCTGCTCCGAGGAAATGGGCCCATAAAGTCAACACCCAACATGTAAGCAGCCTCCTCCACTTGGGTGTTTTGCAGGAACCCAGCCGGCTTCTGGTTGTCGGGCTTGTACTGCTGACAGATGGGACACGATTTGATGTGGCTCCAGACATCTCTTCTAATTGAGGGCCACCAGGCCACCTCCATGATCCGCAGCAGGGTTTTAAGTCGGCCTCGGTGAGCCCCTAGTGGATTGTCATGGAAATAATGCAAAAAGTTGTTAATTTGCTCTTTGGGCACCACCAGCTGGTATTTTAGTCCTACCCCCTTTGTGGGTATGGTCCGGTAGAGGATGTCCTGTAGAATCTCCCAGCCTATGCGCCCCTTTTGCTGCCCGATGGACACGGATTTGCTTCTCATCTCTCTGACTTTGGGATCTTTAGTTTGTGCACGTGCGATGTCAGTCAGCGAGAGAGGCAAGCCAGAGGAACAGGTGGTTGCATCGACTGGAACATAAGAGGCCACTACAGAGGGTGGATCATCCTTGATGGCTCTTGAAAGGGCATCAGGAACCACATTCATGCAACCTTTCCGGTAGTGAACATCAAAGGTAAATTGTTGTAAACGCAGTGTCCACCGTGTTAACCTGGACGAAGTCTTGGGAGTATTGAAAGCCCATGATAAGGCACTATGGTCGGTGAAGACTCTAAACCTGCTACCTTCCAGGTAATGCCTCCACTTTTCCACAGCCCAGACAACGGCTAGACACTCCTTTTCGGAGGTGGAGTAATTACGTTCTGCCCCTTGGAGTAGACGAGAGGCATAGGCAATCACCTTCTCCCCTTCTGGAGATTGCTGGGTAAGGACAGCACCTAAACCCATCACTGGCATCTGTTTGTATTTGGAAGGGCAAGGACAGATCGGGCTGAGCCAGCACAGGAGATGTTTTTAGTGCCCTTTTAAGCTGGTCAAAGCTCCTTTGGTAGTCCTCTGTCCACACCCACTGTACTCCCTTCCTCTTCAGGTGGTTTAACGGGGCGGCCAGATCTGCAAAATGTGGCACGAATTTATGATACCAGCCCACCAACCCCAAAAACTGTTGAAGGGCCTTGAGGTTTTGAGGGATGGGGTAGTTAGTCACGGCTGAGGTCTTCTCTTCGTCCACCTCCACTCCTTTGCCTGAGACAATATGTCCCAAGAACTTTAGCTGATCTTTCAGGAAGTGGCACTTTTTCAGATTCAGCGTTAGGTTAGCAGCTTTCAACCTTGCAAAAACGGCCTGAAGATCTTTGAGATGCTGCTCTGCATTAGGAGAATATACAATAATATCATCTATATACACAAAACAAATGCGCCCCTTTAAGTCTTCCAATACTGTCTCCATGAGCCGTTGGAAGGTAGCCCCTGCATTCCTCAATCCAAATGGCATAACATTGAATTCATAAAGACCCATTGGAGTATTTGACGGCTGTCTTAGCTCTATGGGATGGATTCATAGCCACCTGCCAGTAGCCAGACTGAAGATCCAGTGAGCTGAAACATCTTGCACCATGCAACGACTCCAGAATGTCGTGTATTATGGGCATTGGGTACGCCTCTAGTGGCGTTTTTGCATTAAGTCTCCTATAATCTATGCAGGTTTTTTGACTAACACCACTGGGGAAGCCCAGGCTGACTGAGATGGTTGGATAACATCATCCTCGAGCATCTGCCTTACATGTTTCTCAATGATGTCTCTCTTCATCGGGGATACTCGATAAGCTCTGGCTTGAACTGGGATCTCATCAGTGGTGTGTATGTAGTGTTGGATGACGTTAGTCCGTCCCGGCTTCTCTGCACAGACGGAGGGCCATGCCTGTAAAAATGCTTGACTCTGTGGTGGATGTTCCTTTAGAAGGGCTCCATGATCCTCAGAAGTAATGGGGTTCTGCGATATGGAGGGAAACCAGGAAGGATCCATAGCCACGTACCAATTAACATGCTTGTTGGTAGAAGGCCATGTCAGGCAAGCGGGAGTTCTGTGAAGAAATGGATGTTTATACAGTTTGTCCTGGAAGCACAGCTCATAGGTATTTTCACCAAAATCAATTTTGACTTTGGTTTTGTTAAGAAGGTCCAGTCCCAAAATCAATGGGAAAGCCAAGTCAGCATCAGCCATGATGTGAGTCTCTATAGTCCATGTAGCTCCATGCCAGGTGAATGGGAGTGTTATTTTCCCCTCTGCTGTGTGAGATTGGCCATCTGGCAAAACAAAGGTTAAGGGGTCTTCAATGCTTAAATTGTCTTCAGTTCTGGCTAGTCTTTTCCATAAACCTTTCTGCATGAGAGTGTACGTACTGCCGGTATCCAGCACAGCTTCCCCAGAAAGCTCTCGGGTTCTAATCGGAACCACCAGTAGGGGAGGTGTTTGAGCTTTGGCTAAGGCAACATGATGACTTTCTCTAGAGTCCTGATCCTGACCAAAAGAGCAGGAGTTATTTTTATTTATATGTTTCTTCTTGGGTTGATCCAGGGTTGCCTGACTGTTAACTCTAGCCCAGTAATCTCTCTTTGAGGCCCAGTCACGCTCCACCATTGATCCCACCTTCACCATATGTTCCATTGTGGTTACTGTTCCCCTTAAACAGCTAACAAGAGCAGGATTGCAGTTATTCATTATGCGTCTCACTAGCTCTGCTTCAGACATGTCGGACTTCCATTTTAAGCACAATGCTCGATAATCATAAACAAAATCTCTTAAGCATTGGTCAGGTGTCTGAACTTTATCTCGTAGCTGGTCCTCCACCTCAGTTAGATAGTCCGTTGGAAGGAAAGCTGTTAAGAAGGACCTTTTAAACTCAGACCGATTATGGATTTTTACTTTCTCAGCCATCCACCAGCTCTTAGCAGATTTCTTCAGGACTGTTGACAAAGTGGCAAGGAGTTCGGCGTCAGTTAATGGCCTCAGAGACAAAAAATTCTCCACTTGCTCCACAAAGGCTAGGACATCCGGAGTGTTACAGGATTCACCAAATGTTGGGAAGTTGAGGCGCACAGGAGGTTTGGACATAAGAGCAGGAATCCCAGACACATTAACAGAATGCGTGTTTTCTATGTTATGTGAGGGTGGATAAGAGAAAAAAGATGGATTGCTTGGAGTACTGATTTGCTTTATAAGACTAATCTCATTTTTCCACAGTTCATCCCTTCTTTTAAAACAATCTACTACTCCCCTTTCCAACCGATCTAAAGAGTTCTTCAAAAGAAGTTCCATACTCTCAATATTTCGGTCTACATAATCTCTGAGACTTTGTTCTCTGTTAACAGCGCTTTCTAGGGACGCTCTAAAATCCTCTTCCAGACCATTAACTTGTTCTTTAAGGCCTGCTATGGCACCTTTAATTTCCAGAACCTCACTGTTTGCACATGACTCCTCATTGATTTGTGCTTCATCTTCGTCAACATAATCATCATCCTCATTGTCATCATTAGAATCACATATTTTCTCTTTGTCGACAATATACAGTTCACTAAGCAGTGATGAAACCTCAGATAAGGGTTCTCTAAAAGTAACAAAGGCCTTTGGGTCTCTCACTGGAGTTGCACTCATGCCTTCACCACAATCAGACTCTCCAAGATCTGCCATGTTCATGAATCAACACACACCCAGCAAAAAAAACAAGAACAAATGGAGGTTGTTGATTTAAATAAATGCATCACAGTACCTCCCCATACTGGCCACCACTCTGCAACAACCTTTCCAAACTTTATGTTGGAAAAGAGTACAATAAAGCAATTTAAAATATTAACTGCTTAAATTAAGAAAAACAGGTGCGTGCAGCATAAACATTAAACAAAGAATGACAACTCAGAGGTCCCACTTAAGGTTTGTTCAGGTGTGTTATTATATCCACCACGCCCAAAACCGTTCATCCAACAAAACAAACAACCACCACCATATTTTTGCATATATAAATAAGTCTCTGTTCATATCCTAGAGTCCAACTAATGGAGTTTGTAAACTCAGTCCCAGCAATGCATTGCAAAAAAAAAAACAAAAAGGCTCGATCTCACCGGCGTTTTCCAGATCTATGACGTGTAGATTTCAAGGGGAATATCCACGCAATAATCCGTCCTCCAGGAAGTGGGGAGTATAATCTAGTGTGTGGAGCATGAAAACGGAGCGGCTCTGGGACATCAGACGCAGTTTCTCAGACCCGGCCCACCCGTTGTGTTTCTCTTTCGCGCTCCCAGTCTTTCTCTTTTTTTAAAGCATCAGCTGTTTGCCTTTGCTGCCTTCGCGTCATTGGCCGCCTCTTCTAAAAGGCGCATGCTGCTTTTCCACGTTCACCAAAGTCCATTCATAAAAGTCCTAAAACATAAAGCTCTGTCCAGATAAACACATTAGCATACAACCCATGTATTTTGCCCCTGCAGGAGTTCATAACAAAATACTTAAAACAGTGCTCAGCATGCTATTTTTTTATTTATTCACATCTTTCATTCAATCAAAGTCTGGATCTCCTATCCAGGCTGCCTTACGCTTCATTTCCCATCTTGCCTTTTACTCTATGTTGTCCTCTGTTATTTGATCTATTTATTTTCAAATCCAAATCTTCTACCCAAGTCTTAAACATGTAAATATTGGACACAAAGAGGGAGAGACATGCTTTGAAATTTCAAAGTGAACATAAAAATCAAAGAAGCAGCATTTAATGTGGTGCTGAAACGCACTGGCTGTTCATTTCTATCATGAAAACTCAAGGTTTCCTTCATGCCGTAGACAGCAGTACATCCTGGTGCTGCCACTAGACAGTTCCACAACATTGTAACTGTGTCGTATCATGGCTACTCAACAAGAAAAACACCTCAGTAGTCTAAATTCAGTTAAAAGAGAAAAGGCCGTTTTCACCATACAATCTTTGCCTTCTGAACAGACAGCAGTTGTTGAGCACATAGGTCTTTTCTGTATTGCACTTTCCATTGGATTTTGTGGAGGATGTCAGGATGGCCGAGCGGTCCAAGGCGCTGCGTTCAGATCGCAGTCTCGTAAGGGCCGTGGGTTCAAATCCCACTTCTGACATTCAGCCAACAGTGAGGCTTTTCTCCAATGTTTACTGCTGTCTTCATCAATGGAACTCTGCTCTCTATTTGCAGTCCAATGACATAATCAAACAGCATGCTTGATTACAACTTAAGACAAAACATGCATCGTTTCCTCTCAAAGATGTTGTCACACGTGCTACAGATGAACCACAGGAAAATTATTCCTTTATCATTCAATATATTAAAAACCCTTACCGAAATGTGTCTGTTTCTTCTGTAAGCATTCATGGAAGTTGTTGTTTTAAACGTAATGGGACAAGGGTAAGATGGGATTCCATAACACTGACAATTTATCTCAATACCTAGGTAATACAAGGTCAAAGTAAAACAAATACATTGTATGCGTCCTCAAAACAAGGCAGTGGGGATTAAGGGTTACCTGCTTCATATTGGTTGCTAATGAGAAACGTGTCAAGTCATTGCATTGGAACAAATCAGCCTGACAACATAGTCGTAATGCAAAGTCAGGCATCTTGGTCCACTTACAAAAACCTTTCCTGATACTTCATCAGAAATGTAGTCTGTCATGCCGTCCTTTCAATGCTGAAACTGAAAAGAAGCAGAAATGATAGCGCTGTCATATAACACAGAAGCACTACTGCTTTAGATCTGCACAAATGTTGTCAAACGGACTGTCCATTTAACATAAATATTTCCGTCATGAACACATCTGGTATTTATAAAGTCATTGATGTTTATTGCAAATATGGCTGACATTTTCTGGATTGCAATACTGAACAATGGCTACAAGTGCTTCACTGTTTCAGTTAGTCAATAGGAGTTGAAACAGGTTGCCAGAGGTGACTATTATTCCCATCTTTCATTCAATCAAAGTCTGGATCTCCTATCCAGGCTGCCTTACGCTTCATTTCCCATCTTGCCTTTTACTCTATGTTGTCCTCTGTTATTTGATCTATTTATTTTCAAATCCAAATATTCTACCCAAGTCTTAAACGTGTAAATGCTGGACACAAAGAGGGAGACACATGCTATGACATTTCAAAGTAAACATAAAAGTCAAAGAAGCAGCATTTAATGTGGTGCTGAAACGCACTGGCTGTTCTTTCTATCATGAACGCTCAAGGTTTCCTTAATGCCGTAGACTGCAGAACATCCTGGTGCTGCCACCAGACAGAGTTCCACAACATTGTAACTGTTGAGTTTCATGGCTACTCAACAAGAAAAACACCTCAGTAGTCTAAATTCAGTTAAGAGAGAAAAGGCCGTTTTCACCATACAATCTTTGCCTTCTGAACAGACAGCAGTTGTTGAGCACATAGGTCTTTTTTGTATTGCACTTTCCATTGGATTTTGTGGAGGATGTCAGGATGGCCGAGCGGTCCAAGGCGCTGCATTTAGGTCGCCGTCTCGTAAGAGGCATGGGTTCAACTCCCACTTCTCACATTCAGCCAACAATGAGGCTTCTTCTCCAAGGTTGTTGTTGTAGTTCTGCAGCTGGGTCCTTAGCTGGCGGTAGATGTTGTGTTGCTGGTGCAGGTGAGTCCTTAGATGGAGGTGGTTGCTGTAATGATGGTGCTGCCGGATCCAAGTCTTTAACCGGTGGAGGTAGTTGTTGTTGCTGTTGTGCTGTGGTTCCTGGGACACAGGCCTTGGCCTCTATGCCCCAGAGCGTGGAGGAGGTTCTTCAGTAACTCTCTTGCTCCACCTCTGTTCAGGTGTGGGCCTCTTCCCATGAATAGGTCTTTTCGCTTCCAGAATATATTAAAGTTCTCAATGTAATGGAGTCCTCTGGAAGCACACTCTCTGGAGAGTCAATTGTTCAGCTGAAACAGACGGCTGAACTTGAGTGACACCCCATCGATGTTAGGAAGAGGTCCACTGATGAATGCTTCAACCTCTACTTTGTCCATCTCTTCAAATAACTTCATGAAGTCCTTTTTCAAACTTTCAGATTGTTCTTTTCTGATATCGACAGCACCTACATGGATGATTATTCGTTTAACTCCTTGGTACAAGACTTTAGATAAGAGTCCTGTAATCACTGGAACAGTAGAGCTCGGGCAACATAAAGTTTGCATTCCTCTGTGGCTGACTCCACTGATAGCGCCATCTCCAAGCAGCAGCGTATCTCTGACCTTGACGTTTGGCACAGATTTTCTTTCTGCCTGTGCTTTGTTGCCAACATTTTGACTCCTATTCTGTGGTCCAATTTCCCTTTGTTCTTTAACTTCACATTGTGTTAGGGGTAAAAATCTGTTTGTGAGCTTTATTTCGGATGTTCTGTCATCTTTACGCTTTGGCTTAACACAGAGTTCCTCCGCACAAAGTTTCGGAAAGGACACAACATCACTCAGGTCTATGTCACTGTTATTCTTCTTATTTGTAGTAAGAGTGGGCTTCTTACCACCCGATGTTACTGGAAGGGTCTTGTGAAGTCCATTTTCAGTTTCCAAAGTAAATTTCTGTGTTTGTAGCTCTTTTATTTCTTGTTGGTAGATCCGACAGCGTTCACAGTGGGAGTTTGTTTTTCTTCCTCTTCCGGACATGTCGCCGGCTTGTCAGGCGTATAGAACTGTAAAAATATTGACTTGTATAGGTGGAAGTCACAAAAAAGGATGACCAGTCTGATATTCCAGGATGTGTGGATGAAGTAAAATGATTAAAAATGATTAATTAAATGATTAAAAAGCAAATAAAGCAGGAAGCGGCGGGAGCAGGGAAAAAAGCGTCTGCACTCTTTTGCAGGGGGAGGAGTAAATTACCATGGAGATTTATTCCGTGGAGCTAGCCTGCTCCAGACCAGGCTAAATTCCAGGATCTATTTAATCACATCCCTAATGTCAGTCAGCAGTCGCCACAAATGGAAACCAATAGTTATTTCACTGCTCACTATACATTGTTATCACATACAACTAGACCCAGTGTCAATATTTAAATGTTTGTGATCATTAATGTCAATCATTTTGGATAAATAATGAGTTTTAGATGATGTTGCTATCATTAGATAATTTACAGTTTCCCATAGACTATAAGGCTATATATAAAATGATAGAATATTAGTGTTGTGGTTCTGTTGAGCATGCCTCCTCCTTGAAGCACAACACCTGCTGCTCATCTCTACAATCAGCACCTCCACACCTGCTGGCCATCACAGACTCTATTTATTCCTAAGGAGGATCTCCAGCCAGTGCCAGATTATTGTTCACCCTGCGGTAACAAGTCCTTGGCTTTGAACAAGCCTTCACACCCAAGAGCAACTAAAATAACTTTTGCATCTCTTTCAGTCACATTAAATAACTAACTTTTATCAGTTTGTGTCTGCACTTGGATTCAGTTATCCACTCCCCTCTCCCAACAGAAAAATCTGGCCATTTAATATGGATCCAGCAGACATGTCTGCTTCCCAGGACCCTGCTCAGCAGCCCCTTCCTCACTCTAATGTGGACTTTCGACGCCACGAACAGATGATCCTTAACCTGGATCACAAGTTCAATGCAGTTCTTGCTCAGTTGGATCGACTCACTCAGTCTTTGTTCACTCACACCACCCCTGCAGCACAACCTACACCAGCTCCGCTTCAATCTGTTTTTCCGGCAAACCTGCCCGCAGCTGTGAGAGACCCACATCCCGGATCCCAAACCATATTCCGGAGACCTGGGTAAGTGCAGGGGTTTTCTGTTGCAGTGTTCTTTAATTTTTGAACAGAAGCCTCTCTCTTACGCCAGTGACCAAGCAAAGGTGTGATATGTTGTTGGTCTCCTGGATGGCAAGACATTGCAGTGGGCAGAGGCCTCTTTCGACCGGCATGTATTACGACCACAGTATCAATAAAGCACATGACAAAGATGAATGACTTAATTATTATGTAAAAATAACTATTTCAGAAATCAACATGTTAAATGCAGATCAGTTATCTAAAATATATGCAGATTATGTTACTTATAAAAGTCATTCATATGATTAAAACATAATACTATATCAGTAAAATAGACAACACTGTTTCAGGAATTTTCATAGCAAAATTTCATTAAGTATCAAAAGTTAAAAACGTGCAAAATTATGTTACATTAGAAAAGATTTTTTAATCAATTTATCAATTTTTGGAGCAAGTGAAGTAATATCATGAAACATCGATCAATTTAACCATTTTCAATAAGTGGTTAATCATTTAAATTTTTTGTATTTTTTATTTTATTTTTTTTATAATAAAGTAATGCTGTAAGGGAAAATAAAAAGGGTCCATAATCTGTCGATTGTCCAAGGTTGGCATTTCTTCTGCTGATTAACTGCTGTTCTTCTGGGTTTAAACAGTTTATAGTTCTCTTCGATGTTATGTCTGCAGACATTAGATTCAGGTCCATATCCTTCTGTTAGCTGATATCAGCTGCGGTTAAAGTTGAGGTCAAGTTGTCTGCAGGTCAAAAACTCTGCTGTTAATCAGGTGACGTCAGACGTATGGAGAAAGCGATTAATCTAGGCATCACTTTTCTTGAAATTATTTGGCTCTTTGATTTATTGCATGTTGTTTCAGACGACCGTGATCAAACACTTCTCAAAGTCCTTCATGGTGTTCACAACCAGAACCTTGGACCGGTCCAGTGGACCGAGTGGTTTGACGTGGAATTCTGCAACCTTTAACCCAAGTGTTCTCAATCTGCTTCTGCTTCCTGAGAAGTCGTGCATGTTTGGCGATTTCAGCATTCCTTCTGGTCAGATGGTCGTTCAGATAAGCAGCAGATCCTTTCAAATTCTTCCTTTGATTCATCAGAGCTAGCTTGTGTTTGTGATTCACAAACCTGATGAGGATCGCTGGTTTATCCGTCTCCTTTCTCCTGGGGAGCAGGTGGCAGGTCTCTATGGTATTGAGATCCAGGGAAATCCCTTTAGACGTGAGAAATGAATGTATTTGCTGATCCAGAGTATCTCCACCGCTCTCAGTTTCAGCACTGCTAGCTATGCTAGGGCTATTAGCATTAGCAATGCTAACTCCAGCTGCATTCAGCTTTGCCCGAGGTTTGATCAGCACTCCAGTGAGAATGACATTATTCATCCTTACTTGTTGTTCCACATTGTCCAGTCTTTTCTCCAGAATGTCGACCCGGTTTTTCTCGTTGCTCGTTTTGAGCCTGAAATCTTCGGAACTCTTCCATCAGCTCAATCAGTGGAGCTAGCTTTGTGGACACTTGTTCCATAAAGGGATACAACGTAGCTTTGATATCATCAAAAGTCTTTTTAAGGTCTTCGTATTCCTGGCTTTTCTTGGGGGCCAAGGTCACCTCTCTTTTTTGGAGGAAATCAACTTTTTAAGTCATTTGAAGATAGTTGTATAGCCGCCGTGAGCCTCACGCGTCCCGTTCTGCAACCCGGAACTGGAAAAAAAAGCATAATGAAACACTCACTGTGTTTTGTGTTTTTTTTCTTCAGTCGAGGTATGTCAACTTAAAATGGGAGTTTAGGACCGTGCACCTTTTGCGTTACATTGGTGTAGCTTGAACTTGTATAAAGGAATGGCTGTTTGAATTTACATTGCAAAAGAGACACTCCCCTCTCACACACAAAGACGGATTCCTTTGTTTTTATTTTGGACTAATTAACTAATAGGCCAAGTTTGACTACGACAGAGTGCTGTTTACACATGAAGTGCACCTAAGTATTTTTCTTACTTATCACTAGAATCCCTGAACCTACGCAAATTTCCTCAGGAAAAAGTCCCCCCCCCAGTCCAAGAGCCCATCACCGTTGCACAGTGCCCTATCAATGAGCCATTCACTTTCTCATGGATATATCAATGCTGCATGGAGTACCCAATTCCAAGTTCAAGTCCACCAGAACTAACAGGTTGTGTAGGGTTAGAGGTATGGGAAGTATGTGGACACACGTGTGACATTTTAACTTACAAAATTAGGCACATCTTCCAATCAAGAAGAAAAACATCCCAATGACAGCAAGCGAGTCAAGAAAGTCAGTCCTCTGGAAGCCTTAGCTTGATTTCAAGAACTCCCAGAAGCAAACTCGTGAAGTAGTGAGGAAGATTCTTTTGTTGAGGAATTAGAGTTCATCTTCTCCGATTCCTTCTTTGGCAAGGATGTGCCAGTACCAATGGATTTGCAGACGAAACAGTCCCTCAAAGACTCATCATTGTTGAAGAGAATGATGAGGAGAAGCCTTCATCTGTAAAAGGAAAGTCTTCCTAATTCAAGAAAGGCAATCAGCATGTTGGAAGACAAACAAATGTGCCAAAAACACAGGCGCACTGGAGAAAAGTCTTCATTGCAGACTTGGCCTTGCAAACCAGGGCTGCCTGGTCCTCAAAAACTGCTTTTCTCAGATGTCTAGTACAGCTGAGAAGGGGAAGGGAGCAGAACTGTGTGCTCTCCTATGACCCAGATCTAACTGGCAACTCAAAGGTCCATTGATGAGGGTGATCATCGAAACACTATCTTGAGGAGGGGAGTGGGATATAGCAGCAGAAGCTGAAAGTTCCAGGCATTCTAGTGTCAAATGATGGGTACACACTAAGCTGCCATGGGTTTGACCGTTTACCTCTGTAACTGCTCTCTCTGTTTCATCCACTTGTGCACAAACAGAAAGCCACTAATCAATGGCAAGTGGATGGAGGCATGGTGGGAAGTATGCGTTTAAAACAGGTGTGTATGCATGTATTTATTTCATATGCAAACGGGATGCGATTTTGTGAATAAGTGGCATTATTGGATAAAGGAAATGGGAAATTCCAGGAAAAAGACATAAATGAGAGCTTTTGTGTGCATGGAAAGAGGGGGAATCCCACACATTTGACATACGAGTATTGATGTGACTGGGTATTAAATGGAAAAGATGAAGAATTGGATTGCCGAAACTCGGGATTGAACCAAGGACCTCCAGATCTTCAGTCTGGCGCTCTCCCAGCTGAGCTATTTCGGCTGGCAAAGCAAGGTTGGTGATTGAAATTGGGCTTTTATTGAATCATGTGGTACAGTTGAGAGGAATGGGCCAGGACATTGTTGCCAAAGCAACAGCTAGTAATAGATGTGAAATGTAGCATCTTTTGCACTGCTGTCGCATGGAAGGAGGTAATTCCAGAACATGCAATTTGGGCAACATCCATAGTGTGGCACTTGAACAGGGACTCGAACCCTGGACCCTCAGATTAAAAGTCTGATGCTCTACCAACTGAGCTACTCAAGCCACTCAAGTGGGCAACTTGTAGTTTGTCAATACAGTAGGCAGCTTTGGGAAAGAAACGTGTCAGATAGGAAAATGCTTGTGGGTGCACCCTGTTGCTGGTGTTTATTGTTTGCTCTGTTTTCTGTGTGTCCTATCTTTTTGATGTATTTTATCATGAACTATTTTGAGATACTTGGTGGTAAACCTCTTTTATGTATATTTTGGTTGAAACAGCACTCAGCTTGAGCATTTTTTTTTACCATATTTAAACACTCGCCATGTTTTGTGGCTTTTTACTTCAGTAGGGGTAAGTCAACTTAGAATGGAAGTTTAGGACCATGCATCTTTTGTGTTACATTGGTGTAGCTTGAACTTGTATAAAAGACTGGCTGTTTGAATTAGCATGGCAAAAGAGACACTCCTCTCACACACAAAGATGGGTTCCTTTGTTTTTATTTGGACCAATTTGCTATAGGCTAAGTTTGACTACGACAGAGTGCTGTTTACGCATGAAGTGCACCTAAGTATTTTTCTTGCTTATCACTAGAAGTCCCTGAGCCAGGCAAATTTCCTCAGGGAAAAGCCCCCTCGTCTAGGCCAAGAGCCCATCTTTGTGCCACAGTGCCTTATTAATGAGCCATTCACTCCCTCATGCATATATTATTGCTGCATGGAGTAGCCTAATTGCAACTAACAGCCCACCAGAACTAACAGGTCATGTGGGGTTAGAGTTACTTGAAGTATGTGGACACACGGGTGACATTTTGACTTATAAAAGTAGACACATTTTCCCATGAAGAAGAAAACCCTCCCAATGACAGCAAGAAAGTCAGTCCTCTGGAAGCCTTAGCTCGTTTTCAAGCCCTCCCAGAAGCAAACTCTGGGATTAGTGGGGACGATTCTTTTGTTGAGGAATTAGAGTTCATCTTCTCCGATTCCTCCTCTGCCAAGGATATGCCAGTACCAATGCAATTGCAGGCGAAACAGCCCCTCAAAGACTCCTAATCGTTGAAGAGAATGATGAGAAGAAGCCTTCATCTGTAAAAGGAAAGCCTTCCTAATTTCAAGAAAGCCAATCAGCATGTTGAAGACAAACAAATGTGCCAAAAACACAGGCGCACTGGAGACAAGTCTTCCTTGTAGACTTGGCCTTGCAAACCAGGGCTGCCTGGTCCTCAAAAACTGCTTTTCTCAGATGTCTAGTACAGCTGAGAAGGGGAAGGGAGCAGAACTGTGTGCTCTCCTATGACCCAGATCTAACTGGCAACTCAAAGGTCCATTGATGAGGGTGATCATCGAAACACTATCTTGAGGAGGGGAGTGGGATATAGCAGCAGAAGCTGAAAGTTCCAGGCATTCTAGTGTCAAATGATGGGTACACACTAAGCTGCCATGGGTTTGACCGTTTACCTCTGTAACTGCTCTCTCTGTTTCATCCACTTGTGCACAAACAGAAAGCCACTAATCAATGGCAAGTGGATGGAGGCATGGTGGGAAGTATGCGTTTAAAAAGGGTGTGTATTTAGTATTTATTTCATATGCTAACGGGTTGCGATTTTGTGATTGAGTGGCATTATTGGATAAAGGAAATGGGAAATTCCAGGAAAAAGACATAAATGAGAGCTTTTGTGTGCATGGAAAGAGGGGGAATCCCACACATTTGACATACGAGTATTGATGTGACTGGGTATTAAATGGAAAAGATGAAGAATTGGATTGCCAAAATTCGGGATTGAACCAAGGCCCTCTAGATCTTCAGTCTAGCGCTCTCCCAGCTGAGCTATTTCGGCTCACAAAAGCAGCATCATGATTGAAAATGGCCTTTTATTGAATCATGTGGTACAGTTTAGAGCAGGGGTCCCCAAATCCAGGCCTCAAGGGCCGGTGTCTTACATGCTTTCCAACCAACCTACCATTGAAGCTCCTTATTGGCTAAACACACCTAACCCAGGTAATAAGCAGCAAATAAGTCAGGGATTCTGGAAAACCAGCAGGACACCGGCCCTCGAGGCCTGGATTTGGGGAACCCTGGTTTAGAGTAATGGGCCAGGACACTATTGCCAGAGCAAAAGAAATGGATGGTAATACATGCCAAATGAGTAGCAATTTTTGCACATCTGTCCATGTAAGGATGCAATCATGGAACATTAGGCAAGGCAAGTTTATTAGTATAGCGCAATTCGTACACAAAGTAATTCAAGCTGCTTCACAAAACAGAAAAAAGCATTTAAAATCACAATACATCATAGAAATAATCAACGTAAAATTTACTTTAAAAGAAAAGAAAAAAAAATAGAAAATGGATTTAAAAAGAAAGGAAGGAAGGATAAGTGCAGATAGGACCTTAGAGTCATATACACGGCTAAACAGAAATCTTTTAAGTCTAGATTTGAACATGAACACAGAAGAGGCCTGTCTTACGACTTCAGGGAGGCTGTTCCAGATTTTAGCTGCAGAATATTGAAACGCTGATTCCCCTTGTTTAGTTCTGACTCTGGGAGTCAACAGGAGGCCGGACCCTGAGGTCCTCAGAGTACGAGATGGTTCATATGGCACTAACATGTCAGAGATGTACTTTGGTGCGTGGCCATGGAGAGACTTGTACACAAGCAGAGCTGCTTTGAAATCTATTCTAATTTTATCTTTTCTTTTAAAGTACATTTTACGTTGATTATTTCTATGATGTATTGTGATTTGAATGCATTTTGCTGTTTTGTGAAGCACCTTGAATTACTTTGTGTACGAATTGTGCTATACAAATAAACTTGCCTTGCCTATTCTTTGAGGTACAGGGAGCCAGTGCAGAGACCTGAGCACAGGACTAATGTGATCATACTTCCTGGTTTTGGCCAGGACTCGAGCAGCAGCATTCTGGATGTACTGAAGCTGTTTTACAGCTCGTTTGGAAAGGCCGGTGAGCAGGCCGTTACAGTAGTCTAACCTACTGGAGACAAATGCATGAATAAGTATCTCCAGGTCTCGCTTTGTCATTATGTTTTTGATTTTGGCAATGTTTTTCAGATGGTAAAATGCCGCTGATGTTACTGACTTGATATGGCTGTTAAAGTTCAGGTCAGAGTCAATGATTACCCCTAGATTTCTGATTTGATTTGAGGGTTTAAGAGACAAAGAATGAAGGTAGCTGCTGACCCTTTCTCTTTGTTTCTGTGGGCCAAAAATAATAACTTAGGTCTTGTCTGAGTTTAGCTGAAGAAAGTTGTTCTGCATCCACGCACTGATCTGTCGGAGGCAGTGGCTGAGTGAATCCACCAGCCCATATTCACCTGTTGACAGTGACACATAGATCTGAGTATCATCTGCATAGTTGTGATAAGATATGTTATTACTGCGTATTAACTGCCCTAGTGGCAGCATGTATAGGTTGAACAGAAGGGGTCCCAGGATCGATCCCTGGGGCACACCACAATTCAAGCCCATGTGGTCTGAGACACAACTCCCAATTTCAACAGAGTATTTCCTGTCTTCTAGATAAGACTTGAACCAACTTAGGGCAGATCCAGAGATGCCAACCAAGTCTTGGAGTCTGTGCAAAAGGATCCCATGATCAACAGTATCAAAGGCAGCGCTCAGGTCTAGCAGGATTAAGACAGAGACTTTGCCATCATCAGTGTTCAGGCAGATGTCGTTGGTTACCTTGATAGGAGCAGTTTCTGTGCTATAATGGGGTCTAAAACCTGACTAGTAAATATCAAATGAATTGTTTAATAAGAGAAAGTCAGTGAGCTGTTGGTAGACAACTTTTTCAAGGACTTTTCCTAAAATTGGCAGATTAGAGATAGGTCTGTAATTATTCGGTACAGTGGGATCAAGACCGCTCTTCTTCAGGAGGGGTTTAATGACTGCAGTTTTTAAGGCCTCTGGAAATGTTCCAGATTGAAGAGACATGTTAACTATTTGAGTAATTGGTGGCAACACACTGTTCAGGCCAGACTTTGGAAATCTAGTGGGTAACACATCAAGGCAGCATGTAGATGAGCTCAGACGGGTGATGGTCTCTTGGACAGTTTGGTCAGTGACAGGTACAAAGTGAGTCAGCTTAGAGTGAGTAAGTGGCTGTTGGATGGTTACATGTGTTGTGGAGTTGATGGCTTTTTTAATGCCCTGAACCTTGGGTAGCTGGGTTGGAGGGTTGGTTAATCTGTTTACTGTTGTGAGCAGGACACGAGAGTTGCTGCTGCAACTTCCAATGATTTCAGAGAAGTACCTTTCCCTTGTTCTGCATAAGATCTGGTTGTAAGCATACAACTCCCCCTTATACATTTCATAATGAACCTGGAGTTTTGACTTGCGCCACTTTCGCTCAGCTCTGCGGCACTGTTGTTTCTGTGCCCTGACTAGATCATCGTTCCTCCAGGGAGCTTTCTGTCTATGTTTTCTCAATTTAACCTTCATTGGGGCAATGGATCCAGAACATTCAAGATGCTAGAAGTAATAGAATTCAGCATTTCCTCAACATTGGCACCACAGGCGTTTTCAGGGTTTATCATTTCTACAAACTGTGCCCTAGTGCTCTCATTTATTTGTCTCCTTTGGACAACTGCAGGGACAGGCGGTGGTTTGGGAGCAACAGACAGGTCAAAGAATACACAGAAATGATCAGAGAGGGCGACATCAACCACACTGACATTGTAAATAATAACCCCCCTTGTTATACCATTCTACGTGGTGCAACTACAGGTGTAGCACCAGAAGGAAGCTGTTCATCACAGGGCCCCAGTTTGACATAACCTTTCCTAGGACACTGGGGGCCCGTTTCATCCTAGCTCCAGGGAATGGCACCTCTGGAGGCACGCAGGAGAGGTCGAGTTGAGGGCAGTTTGGGTGATGGACCGGGAGGAGTGGGAGCTGGACGGGATTTGGGTGAACGACAGAGGGGGTGTGTTGGAGGGGGTTTGGATGAAGGACGTGTAGGAGGGACTTTGGGTGAAGGATAAGGAGGGGGCGCTGGAGGGGTAGGAGAGTACCTGTGTGGTGTGAGGCTCACAGGTGTTAGGGGAGCCATCTTAATTTCTGACTTAATGAGGCTATCAAAATGGCTAGGTAGGGCCATGGGTGAAAGTGGGGGGGACGAAAAGGAAAGTGAGTCTTCACTGGGAGTAGATGTAGCAGGGGGCGCCCACAGCTGGTCAGATAGTGGTATTTCTGGGGCCAAATCTGGTGGTTGTTGTTGTGGTTCTGCAGCTGGGTCCTTAGCTGGCGGTAGTTGTTGTGGTGCTGGTGCAGGTGAGTCCTTAGATGGAGGTGGTTGCTGTAATGGTGTAATGTGATGGTGCTGCCGGATCCAAGTCTTTGACCGGTGGTGGTGGAGGTAGTTGTTGTTGCCGTTGTGCTGTGGTTCCTGGGACACTGGCTCGGTCCTTCCTTACTGCCTTTTCAGGGCCTTGGCCTCTATGCCCCAGAGCGTGGAGGAGGTTCTTCAGTAACTCTCTTGCTCCACCTCTGTTCAGGTGTGGGCCTCTTCTCATGAATAGGTCCTTTCGCTTCCAGAATGTATTGAAGTTCTCAATGTAATGGAGTCCTCTGGAAGCACACTCTCTGGAGAGCCAATTGTTCAGCTGAAACAGACGGCTGAACTTGAGTGACACCCCATCGATGTTAGGAAGAGGTCCACTGATGAATGCTTCAACCTCTACTTTGTCCATCTCTTCAAATAACTTCATGAAGTCTTTTTTCAAACTTTCAGATTGTTCTTTTCTGATATTGACAGCACCTACATGGATGATTATTCGTTTAACTCCTTGGTGCAAGACTTTAGATAAGAGTCCTGTAATCACTGGAACAGTAAAACTTGGGCAACATAAAGTTTGCATTCCTCTGTGGCTGACTCCACTGATAGCGCCATCTCCAAGCAGCAGCGTATCTCTGACCTTGATGTTTGGCACAGATTTTCTTTCTGCCTGTGCTTTGTTGCCAACATTATGACTCCTATTCTGTGGTCCAATTTCACTTTGTTCTTTAACTTCACATTGTGTTAGGGGTAAAAATCTGTTTGTGAGCTTTATTTCGGATGTTCTGTCATCTTTACGCTTTGGCTTAACAAAGACTTCCTCCACACAAAGTTTCGGAAAGGACACAACATCACTCAGGTCTATGTCACTGTTATTCTTCTGGTTTGTAGTAAGAGCAGGCTTCTTACCACCCGATGTTACTGGAAGGGTCTTGTGAAGTCCATTTTCAGTTTCCAAAGTAAATATCTGTGTTTGTAGCTCTATTATTTCTTGTTGGTAGATCCGACAGCGTTCACAGTGGGAGTTTGTTTTTCTTCCTCTTCCGGACATGTCGCTGGCTTGTCAGACGTAAAAATATTGATTTGTATAGGTGGAAGTCACAAAAAAGGATGACCAGTCTGATATTCCAGGATGTGTGGATGAAGTAAATGATTAAAAATTATTAATTAAATGATTAAAAAGCAAATAAAGCAGGAAGAGGCAGGAGCAGGGAAAAAAGCGTCTACACTCTTTTGCAGGGGGAGGAGCATTATTGGCACCTGTATTTTCCATGATATCCTTAATGAGGCTCTTGAACAGTGACTCGAACCCTGGACCCTCAGATTAAACGTCTGATGCTCTACCAACTGCGCTACTCAAACCACAATGAACTGGTTTACACTTCAGCAGCAGTGATCCTTGAGATGCTTGGCTATAAGAGCAACCATGGAAGAAAACAATACCCACCATGGAAGCAACGGTTAGAGGCCAAAATCAAGGCAACTCGGAAGGATGTGAGTAAGATGACAGAGGCTCAAAGAGGTACAATGAGAAAGCAAGTGCCTAAGAGATACAGCCAGATGCCCATACCTGAAGCACTGGAAACTACCAAACAAAAGCTCCTAGCCTTGAACAGCCGCCTAAAGAGGTACACAAGAGACAATGAAGCCAGACGGATAAACAGGCTGTTCGCAACTAAACCTGCGAAAGTGTACGCTCAGTGGCAGGGTCAAAACAGCCGAGCAGACCCACCAAGGCTAGAAACTGAACAGTACTGGAAAAGTATATGGGAGAAAGAGACAGCACATAACAGCAATGCCCAGTGGCTGGTCTGTCTGAGAAAAGAACATAGCAACCTACCTGAACAGAATCCAGTAACCATCACAGTGCCAGACATCCAAGAAAGAGTCTCAGGTATGAAGAACTGGACAGCACCTGGCCCTGACTACTGGCTAAAAAAGCTTACCACACTCCATGAGCACCTGGCAGCACAAATGAACCAGCTGCTAAGAGATGGGACTCACCCCGAATGGCTAACGGAAGGGCGAACGATCCTGATCCAGAAGGATCCCTCAAAGGGTGCAGTCCCATCCAACTACCGACCAATAACCTGTCTCTCCACAACATGGAAACTCATGTCAGGCATCATTGCCACCAAGATAAATAGGCACATGGATCAATTCTTGAGTAACACTCAGAAGGGCATTGGTAGAGACTCCAGAGGAGCCAAACACCAACTCCTGGTCGACAGAACAGTCGCTCAAAACTGCAAGTCACGACACACCAACCTGTGCACAGCCTGGATTGATTACAAGAAGGCCTATGACTCAATGCCACACACGTGGATCACTGAATGCTTGGAGCTGTACAACATCAACAGGACTCTAAGAGCCTTCATAGGAAACTCAATGAAGCTGTGGAAAACCACCCTTGAAGCCAATGGGAAGCCACTTGTACAAGTGTCCATCAAATGTGGGATATACAAAGATGATGCTCTGTCCCCACTGCTGTTCTGCATAGGTCTGAACCCCCTCAGCCAAATAATCAACAAGACTGGCTATGGATACCAACTCAGAAATGGGGCCAACATCAGTCACCTCCTCTACATGGAAGACATCAAGATATATGTTAAGAGCGAGTGTGACACTGACTCCCTGATCCACACCACCAGGATCTACAGTACTGACATTGGGATGTCATTCAGGCTCGAGAAATGCTGCCGGATGGTGACAAAGAGAGATAAGGTGGTCCACACAGGAGGGATCTCACTCCCAGAAGGAACAATAGCAGACATTGAGGACAGTTACAAGTACCTTGGAATTCCCCAGGCAAATGGCAACCTGGAGCAGGCAACAAGGAAAGCTGCAACAGCTAAGTACCTCCAACGAGTAAGGCAAGTCCTGAGAAGCCAACTCAATGGCAAGAACAAGACCCGGGCAATAAACAGCTATGCACTGCCAGTTATCAGATACCCTGCAGGAATAATAAGATGGCCAAAGGAAGAGATACAGACCATGGATTTTAAAACACGAAAGCTCCTCACCATGCATGGAGGGTTCCATCCCAAATCCAGCACTCTGAGACTGTATGCTAGCCGCAAAGAAGGAGGCCGAGGACTAGTCAGCGTAGAAGCCACTATCCAGGATGAAACATCCAAGATGCATGAATACATCAAGCTCAAGGCCCCAACTGACAGTGTGCTCAGTGAATGTCTCAGGCAATGGAGAGCAGAGGATACAGTGCTGGAGGACAGATCCTCATGGGAGGACAAACCCCTCCATGGGATGTACCACCGGACCATAACTGAAGTGGCTGATATCAAGAAGTCCTACCAATGGCTAGAAAGGGCTGGCCTACAAGACAGCACTGAAGCGCTCATCCTGGCAGCTCAGGAACAAGCCCTGAGCACCAGAGCGATAGAGGCTCAGATCTACCACACCAGACAAGACCCAAGGTGTAGATCTACCACACCAGACCAGACCCAAGGTGTAGATCTACCACACCAGACAAGACCCAAGGTGTAGGCTGTGCAAAGAGGCGCCTGAAACAATCCAGCACATAACTGCAGGGTGTAAGATGCTGGCAGGTAAAGCATACATGGAGCACCACAATCAAGTGGCTGGAATCATATACAGGAACATGTGTGCAGAATATGGACTGGAAATCCCAAGGTCAAAATGGGAAACATCTCCGAAGGTGGTAGAGAATGAGAGGGCAAAGATCCTGTGGGACTTCCAGATCCAGACTGATAGGATGGTAATGGCGAACCAACCAGACATCGTAGTGGTGGATAAAGAACAGAGGAAAGCCGTTGTGGTGGATGTGGCAGTGCCAAGCGATGGGAACATCAGGAAGAAGGAACATGAGAAACTGGAGAAATACCAGGGACTCAGAGAAGAACTGGAGAAAGCCTGGAAAGTGAAGGTGACAGTGGTGCCTGTGGTAATTGGAGCACTCTGGGCAGTAACCCCCAAGCTGGAGGAGTGACTACAACAGATACCTGGAAAGATCTCAGACCTCTCAGTCCAGAAAAGCGCAGTGCTAGGAACAGCTAAGATACTGCGCAGGACCCTCAAGCTCCCAGGCCTCTGGTAGAGGACCCGAGCTTGGAGGAGAAAACCACCCGCGGAGGGTGAGAGGGGTGTTTTTTTTTTTTTTTATCACTGACCAATATCACAATGAACACCGACGCGCGCACACACACACACACACACACACACACACAAACAAACACACACACACACAATTCCGGCAACTTCAAACGCACCGACCGTCCTTTGAAATTAAAGCTAAATATCCAAGACAAAGCTAACCCACTAATAAATTACACAAATGCAACACTCACATCTGCAGAAATATGAAACGCAAGCATTTTCCTCTCAGAGGAAAGTGACAATTAGGAATTGTAGGGGGGGGGTCTGAGTGTTGCAGTGACTTCAGGATTCTTTCATAACAGATGAGTATTCTAAGGGCCAAAGGTAAGATGTTGTGTTCTTTTTGTATTTTTGATGCATGTGTTCATGTTCATTTGTTATAAAATGTTCATTTTCTTTTACTGTATTTCAAAAAGCATGTGACGCAAAAACATGTAATTTGTGATTGTTTTTTTTTAAAGGTAATAGATTAGCATTTAGTTCAAGTGTATTTGATCATTTGAAGTCTCATGCTGGTTGGAATCCAGGTTTTGCTTCCATGTTCAGTCAAAAAGCAAAAGGCTCTGGTAGTTGGTACTCTGGCTTCAGCCAGACGGGGTTCAACTCCCTGCAGTGTCCTGGAAAATTCTTTGACTTTGACATGAAACATCAGAATAAGTAGTCTTCCCAAAAAAGATCATTCTAAAGCTTTAAAGATTATATGTTGATAAAGAATTATTTAGGAATTGATGAACATACCATTATTAAATGTAGATCTTTTAAATGTTTTATTCTTTTTTTATTTTATTTATTCGTTTATTTAACAGGGACAGTGCATATTAAAAGCATCACTGCAATGCGCCAGAATTAGCCAAAAGGCTATTTTTCATCCATAGTCCCCGGACAGGTGTTAAAAATTGTCAACCTAAAAACCTAAAAACATCAATTAAATACATTAATTAAAAATATACATTTACAATTAAATTATCATCTAAAATACATATACTAATAAAACATGCACATAGTGAAAACATAAAAAACAAGTATAAAAGACACAGAGGTGATAGAGGGGAGGAGGAAGGGCAGGTGTTAATCCAGTTCAATGTGAACATGTTTGCTGTGATATGAGCCAGTTTTTTAGGTTCTTTGTAAACAGAGTGTATGTGGTGATGTGTCTGATGATGTGAGGGACAGAGTTCCATTCTTGTGCTGCTGTTACAGAGAAGGCGCTCTGGCTGAAGGCACTTCTCCTCAGAGGAACTATACAGTCTTGTTGACCCGACCCTCGAGTCACTCTTTGGGAGGATCTTATTTTAACAAACTGACTGAGTGGAGGGGATGACAGACCGTTAATGATTTTATAGAATAGGCATAGTTTTGTATACTTGATGAAATTCTCCCAGCTTAACAGTTTGTGTTTTTGTAAAATGTCACAGTGATGATGTCTTATTGGTTTTCTATCCAGTACTTTGTTTGTAAAGTGACTCCAGAGGTTTTAATGCTGATTTGTTTGCCTTTGACCATGTAGTGAGACAGTATGTCATGTGTGACATGTGTTACCCAGTTTGTTGCATTGGTTTGTATTATGATGGTACCAGCCTGACACTTTATTTCTCCCTTAAGTTTCAGACATGAGGAGTTTGCTGCTGGTGGTGTTCCTGGAATTGTCTTTTCAAGTAAAACCAAAGATTATTCTCCAGGTTAAAAAATGCTTTAACCTTTTAAGACTTGTGCCCTGTTCCAGAAAGGTTTAACTCAACATCTGATAACTTCTGAGCTCCAGGAGTGATGTACGTGCACGCTGAAGCCTTTTCAATTAATCACTGAATTCATGATCCACCATCATGGAAAGTGAAGGAGAGAGGAAACGTGGAGCATATTTTTCAGAATCACCGTTGGAGGTTTTAATGAATGCTTATGAAGAATTCAAGTCTGTCTCTGCTAAAAAGAGGGAATCCTCTGTTCATTAAGTGTCTCCCAGAGGGGTGAAATTTTCTGCTGGAGAGACTGTATATTGAAAGATAGGGAATTATACTTGGATTTGTTTATAGTGAAAATTAGTAAATATAAAGGGGGGGGAGGGGTCTGAAAGTGTAGAAGTAACTTTAGCTTTCTTTCATAATATAGCATATCATTAAGTATTTTAATTTTGAATGGTACGTTGAGTTGTTTTTACTTGTTAATGTGTTCATTTGAAAAATTAATCTTACCTTGTAAATGTTCATTTGTAATTAAATGTTCGGTTTCTTTTACTGTATTTCAACAAGCATGAGACACAAAACACTTAATTTGTGATAGATTTTTAAAGTAATTAGATTATCATTTACTTCAAGTGTATTTGATCATTTGAAGTCTCATGCTGGTTGGAATCCAGGTTTTGCTTCCATGTTCAGTCAAGAAAAGCAAAAGGCACTGGTAGTTGGTACTCTGGCTTCAGCCAGATGGGGTTCAACTCCCTGCAGTGTCCTTGAAAATTCTTTGACTTTGACATGAAACATCAGAGTAAGTATCTTCCCAAAAAAGATTATTCTAAAGTCTTAATTAAAGCTGATTATATGTTGATAAAGAATTATTTAGGAATTGATCAATATAGCTATATTAAATGTAGATCATTGTGACATTGCCACAAATAGCATGCTGAGCACTGTTTTAAGTATCTTGTTATGAACTCCTGCAGGGGCAAAATACATGCTTTGTATGCTAATGTGTTCATCTGGACAGAGCTTTATGTTTTGGGAATTTTATGAATGGACTTTGGTGAACGTGGAAAAGCAGCATGCGCCTTTAACCCTTGTGCTATCTAGGATGACCCCACCCTTACTTTGACATTTTCTCCCTACCATGACAAAGGTGGATAAAGGTGGAAAAATTTCATGTAATCCATTGAACCAGTGAAGATCACAAAAAATTGAAAAAAAAAAGGTTCAGAGCTCTGTCTAGTGAATCTAGATGACCCAACTCCCAACAGTAAAGTGCCTAGGATAGAACAAGGGTTACGAAGAGGCGGTATCTATGAGAGGGAGGTGGCCAATGACGCGAAGGCAGCAAAGGCAAACAGCTGATGCTTTAAAAAAAGAGAAAGACCGGGAGCGTGAAAGAGAAACACAACGGGTGGGCCGTGTCTGAGAAACTGCGTCTGATGTCCCAGAGCCGCTCCGTTTTCATGCTCCACACACTAGATTATACTCCCCACTTCCTGGAGGACGGATTATTGCGTGGATATTCCCCTTGAAATCTACACGTCATAGATCTGGAAAACGCCGGTGAGATCGAGCCTTTTTGGGGTTTTTTTTGCAATGCATTGCTGGGACTGAGTGTACAAACTCCATTAGTTGGACTCTAGGATATGAACAGAGACTTATTTATATATGCAAAAATATGGTGGTGGTTGTTTGTTTTGTTGGATGAACGGTTTTGGGCGTGGTGGATATAATAACACACCTGAACAAACCTTAAGTGGGACCTCTGAGTTGTCATTCTTTGTTTAATGTTTATGTTGCACGCACCTGTTTTTCTTAATTTAAGCAGGTAATATTTTGAATTGCTTTATTGTACTCTATCCCAACATAAAGTTTGGAAAAGTTGTTACATCATGTAAATATGTTATTTATAATTCAATTGGTTGCGTTGATTTGTATTATCTTGGTAGCACCTTGAGACTTTTTTGTCCCTTACGTTGCAGTTATGAGGAGTTGGCTGTTCCTGCTATTCCTGGCATTGTCTATTCAAGTGAAACCAAAGATTATTCTCCAGTTGAAAATGCTTTAACCTTGTATATTCCAGGAAATTTTTAACCTGTCGTCTACTAATCCCTGAGCTCCAGAGATAATGCATGTGCATGGTCAGGACGTAAAAGTATGAAGGAAAAAATGTGTCAAAAAGAACGCACTTGTACATTTGATTTGAGAACTTGTAATATAGAATCTGAATACTTGTGCATCAAAAATCTGCATCTGTGTGTAAAAATCTTCTGGTGTGAACTGACAAATTTCCAATTGCATGTGTTCATTTAGAGTTACAACTTCATGTGATTTCAACTGCTCAAATGTGCTTCTGCGTGTGCTCCAATCTGGTGCCGCAAATCACAGGTGCGCTACAACTGCGCTCTGAATTCTGACACATTCCTTGCAAGAAACTTGTGTCAAAAGTGATCTGTGTCCGATAATGGGACTGGGGGGGAGGGAGGGTAAGAGGAGGCGGAGTCAACCAATCAGTGTGCTGGATTCTGAGAACTTGGTAAAGTTAGAAAGATCTTCACAGATTCATACTTCCTGCTTCAATAACTCTTCTGATAAACGTTCAAATGTGACAGCAAGTCTCTCAATCATTTTGTATGAACACAGAGAGTGAACTAAAAATGCATTTCTACAGAAAAACTTAGTTTTCTCCTGCATTTTAATGAGACAAGCAGCTAGACGGCTGTGAACGGACAGGATCAGGAAGATGATCATCTTTGTTGTAGCAGGACAACAGGGCCAGGGCTATTGAGCAGCTTTATTATAAATCATATGGATAAACATTTGAAAAGAAATATTAGATTAGATAAACGCGTTCTCCGCGACGTTCCAGGCGACGGCGCAGCGGCGCGCGGCTGTGGCGGACTCAGCCCGCTGAGCAACGGCTGGCCGCTGACAGAGCGAGGGTGTAGCGTGTCGCTGGTACGCGACATCGCGGCCAGCCGCTGAGCTCCGGAGGAAATAAGATGCAAGGATCCCACTGACAGACGGCGAGGTCTACGCCCTCACTCAGCGGAGGAAAGAAGAAGCGAGGATCCTGCTGACCGACAGCGGAGCAGGCCTGTCGCTCGCGCCACAGCCGCGCGCCACCGCGCCTTCGCCTGGAACGTCGCGGAGAACGCGTTTATCTAATCTAATATTTCTTTTCAAATGTTTATCCATATGATTTATAATAAAGCTGCTAAAGTTTCTCGCAAGGAATGTGTCCGAATTCAGAGCGCAGTTGTAGCGCACCTGTGATTTGCGGCAGCAGATTCGAGCACACGCAGAAGCACATTTGAGCAGTTGGAATCACAGATTTGAAGTTATAACTCTAAATGAACACATGCAATTGGAACTTTGTCAGTTCACACTAGAAGATTTTTACACACAGATGCAGATTTTTGATGCACAAGTATTCAGATTCTATATTACAAGTTCTCAAATCAAATTTACAAGTGCGTTCTTTTTGACACATTTTTACCTTCATATAAAAGCCCTCTCAATTGAACACCAAATCCGTGACCCACCAAGAAGAGTGAAGAGGAGGGGAAACGTGCGGCAAATTTTACAGAGGCGACGTTGGCGGTCTTAATAAATGCATTTTAAATAATTCAAGCCCGTCTTTTTAAAAAACAATAAAAGACCACTGCTGCATCACTAAGGGAAAAAAGGGTCAGCTTGAAAATGCGTGAGTTCCTTACAATCATTCACACTTCTACTACTTCTACTAATTCTGTGATAATAATGAACAGGCAACTAAAGGCATTTTAAATGTCTATTCAGTTGCCATTTTATTCTGTAGCTAATCAAGCGTGACTTTATTTCCTGGCACCAATTTTGCATGTTATAAATTGACTTAAAAATAGATTGTGTTCTAGTTGCTGTTGTAGTTGAAATGAAAATCTTCTGGAACCTGAAAAACTGAGTCAAGTCAAGATGAAACATGAAAAAATTTGATAAAGAGGTAACAGTGAAATCAGGTAATCACTGGAGTCATAAAGGCTTTTTCAGTTATTTTTAAGTTGTTGTGCTTGTCTGTAGCCAAAAGGAAGAAGGCTGAGGCTCCTCTGACTGGACTGCTGTTTAAACTGTAGCCGCCAATAATTTCCACTCATTCATAGCTAAGCTACCTATGCTAATAGAGCTAAAAGTGTTTGCAAATCGATCATTATCACAAACTCCATCAGTAAAAAAACCATTGCTGAAAATGCTAATTATGCCAACAATGCTATCTATTCTAATGTGACTGTGACTGCTGCGGGCCATAATGAATCCATATTTCACAAGTAGAGGAAGCTGGAAAACAAACTCAGACAAGTCAACAAGAAACACGGTGAGGTGGCCTGAGTTGGAAGACCAACTCGAGAGACCCATCTCCCAGCTGTTGTGGAAAAAAAAGTGAAGCAAATGAACTCTGAGCTTGCTGTCACTCCGGGAGGCTTGACGAAGGAACTCCAACCGCTGGACATCAGTGTGAAAAGGGGGACTAAACAGTGTTAGAAATAAGGGGGAAAAAATGGTTGTCCAGAGGACAACCAGGCAAGTAAACTTGGTTGTCCTCCCCAATTTTTGGTTGTCCTTGGATACCAATATTCAACAGCAACGAAACCTACTCAGATGTCAGTACTTACATCTTTATTTCTTCTATACATCTAATATCAGTTGCCTCTTATGATGGACATTTAAAAAATTCTTTAAATATTAAAAACAAACATTTTACTAAATATTGAAGTATCTGGTTACACAAAGTATTGCCAAAAACTTGAAACTAATATCTTTATAACTAGTATCTTTACACAGATTTAAATATATTGGTTCTTTTTTTTCTTTGGTTTTGATAATTGTTGTTTAAAGAATATAAAATACAAAGACTGTTGAAAAAATGTAGAATATCATATCAATCCCATGGAAAAAGGTTTTTTTCAGCTCATGTCAGTCTGTTCTGTTATGACTGAAAGTTATAGTGTTTATGAATATTTTTTAAATCTATTTAGGGCTGATTATTTTGAACGTATTCACTGCAAATTTTGTCAATCTTCCTAAGATTATGAAACTTAAAACTAGCTGTAAAATCTTATTGATCTTGATTTTAGATAAAAACAGCAGCATGTGTAAGATTATTAAACTTTTTTTAAGAAAAATATGCATTACGTGTCTTGATCAGTTTGTAATCCTAGAAACTAGTCATTTTACATGCAAAACAAGAAAAAAACACTGCAAGCCTGATTTAAGGACAGGAAAGCATCCTAATTTAAATTTATTAAACTTGTTTTAAGAAAAAAATATGCATTACCTTTCTTGATTAGTTTGTAAATTTAGAAATTAATCATTTTACCTGCAAAACAAGAAAAAAAACTGCAGGCCTGATTTAAGCACAGGTTAAGGTCTTAATTTAACTTCACTTTAGATGTTACCACATTATCTGATATCCAAAAATGTATTTGAATACTGATGTTTAATAGCTCATCCAATATTATTAGGATAAACAATAGATACATATTTTTTTGTTTTTTACTGCAATATCATCATCAATATTATATTTAATCAAAAGACTGATTTTGAAATGATGATACCAAGCATGTTTTCAGTAAGGGTTAATGGCCGACGAAGTGTGCGGTTATTACTTTTTAACGCACGACGTGGAAGCCTGAACCGTCCGAAGCGGAGTTTCACTAAGACTGGGAGGCAGCGCCGGGCGAGTTAAGCCACAATTTATGAATGGATTGTAGATGCTTGGGCTAATGTGTCTGCTTGCACTGTTATTCCAGCTTTCGCAAAAGCCGGCATCATTGATGAGGAGCCGCACGGCAACCAGACGGACTCTGACAATAAGGAAAGTGAACCCAGCGTCTTTGATAGAAATTCAGCCCAGCTGTTCATTTCAGATAATGCTGATTGAGGACTAAAAATACATAAATCACAATCAACTCAGTTTTGCCTCCGCTGCCTTTTTTAAAACACACTAGCATGTGTGTTTTAACTGTATGTTTTAACCTGCCCGTGCCTTAAAACCCAGTGCGCCTTTTGTATGTGTTGAATACAGAAAAAGCCCCCTTAACTGAAACTGCGCCCTATAACCCAGTGCAGCCTATGGTGTGTTAGATTCATAAACCCATGTTGTAAAAGTGAAATGTGTCCAACACAAGAGGCCTTCAACTGTCGTCGGTTTGCTCAGCTGTTGGACAGGCAATGTAAAACGTTTTTATCCCTTTTGTTTCTTCTGCATATTAACTTGTAAGATCTTTGAGTAATGGAAATGAAACCCTTCTTCATGCATCACTATCACAGCTGTCCTTTGAGGTCCTCATACAGTCCTCAAGAAAGCTTCTAACCAAGTATAGAGAAGAGTATCTCAGGATGAGTTTGCCCTTTTACCTCCTGAGGGATTTCATCTTAAACTACTGCAAATATTTACATGTTCTAAATTTCCACATTTTGTTAAGTGGTCTTACTCAAAGCTAGTAAAAAATTAGAACTTTTTGAAGACAGGAGACTGTCCTCAAGTTTTCTATGGCAGAGTTGGGATCTTGCTGGAGTTTTAAAACTAGTTCAGTATTGATCTACAGGAGACTGGTTCGACTCTGGTTTTATATTTGGTCTTAAAAGTCTTTAAAAGATTTTGATCCGAGGATCGGAGGGCACAGACGGAAGTGTAGGGACAGAGCAAGTCTTATAAGTATTTTGGGGTCTGTGCATTTAAAGCTCTATAGGTTAAAACTGAAATGTTAAAATCAATACGCCACTTGATTGGGAGCCAGTGCAAGGAGGATAAAATGGGGGTAATGTGTGCCCTTTTGTCAGATCCTGTTAAAAGCCTTGCAGCAGTGTTTTGAACTAACTGAAGACGGTTAAGAACAGATTTATTCAAACAAGTAAAAAGACAATTACAATAATCTAAACTAGAAGAGATAAAAGCATGGATAACCATCTCTAAGACTGAGTTAGATAAAAAGCCCTGCAGTTTTGCTATGTTACGTAAATGATGAAAACAATGTCTAATTAAAAGGCTGGAATGATGGTCCAAAGACATTGACTGGTCAAACCAGACACCAAAATTTCTGATACAGGGCTGTACAGAGGAGCTCAAAGAACCAAGATAGTGAGAAATTATTGGGAGTGTGTTGTTTGGGGCAACTATTAGTGTTTCAGCCTTTTCTGGGTTTAGCTGGAGACTATTACTTGTGAGCCAAGATTTAACACTGGCAAGGCAATCTAGTAGTTCTGTAGGTTTGCGGAGTTCTGAGTCATTGAAGGAGCAGTACAGCTGAATATCATCAGCATAGAAATAGTATGACATTTTTAAAGTTATTCAAAAGATTTCCAAGTCTGTAGATGTACATTAAAAACAACAGTGGTCCTAAAACAGATCCCTGGGGCACACCATGTAGGAGTGGAGAGGTATCAGAAAGAATGCCATTTATATAAACAGAGAATGTTCTGTTAGTCAGGTAGGAGGTAAACCACTTTAAAACAAACCCAGCAATGCCAAACTCTTTTTCTAATCTGCCCAACAGTATTTTATGATCTACTGTATCAAATGCTGAGGATAAGTCTAAAAGAACCAAAACTGTATATTTTCTAGAGTCAGCAGCCATCTGTATTTCAGTCAGACAACTCTTTGCAGTAAGAAATATTTATTTGACATTTTCCACATACTTTAGTTGGCATTCACAACTTTTGGTTTGGCATAAGGCTCCGTTCAATTCCATGAGAGATTTCCATAAAACTTTTTGGGTAACAAAACCCCCCCTTTACGGAGCCCACAGGTGGAAGCCGGGGAGGAGGGTGGGGCGAAGAATGAGCGCTGAAGGTAAGAAAGAGAATGAACGCCTGCGCACCTGGGCTTAAATAGGACGCTGAGCAGGTGCGTTAATTGACTGGACCGCCCTAGGGTAAGCTGGAAACTCTGCTACGAGTTGTCGCCCGAAATACGATTACATCGTCATTTCAGTCAGACAACTCTTTGCAGTAAGAAATATTTATTTGACATTTTCCACATACTTTAGTTGGCATTCACAACTTTTGGTTTGGCATAAGGCTCCGTTCAATTCCATGAGAGATTTCCATAAAACTTTTTGGGTAACAAAACCCCCAACACCAAGATCATCCAGAAGAAGAAGAAGAAGAAGAAAAAGAAGAAAATGTGAATGTGAATGTATAATCAGTGTGTAAATAAGATGAGGTGTGTTTTCGGCGGCATTCCATTTTCACTTCATTTCATTTCATTTTCCAGTATGACTGCTATGTGTTTACCCGGTACCATTGACCGTTGGGCCGCTCCCTTCGAGAACCACTCTACGAAGGGAACATACTATCTAGTGTATCTGCTATGTGTTTACCCGGCACCATTGACCGTTGGGCCGCTCCCTTCGAGAACCACTCTACGAAGGGAACATTCTATCTAGTGTATCTGCTATGTGTTTACCCGGTACATTGACCGTTGGCCGCTCCCTTCTAGAACCACTCTAGGAAGGGAACATACTATCTAGTGTATCTGCTATGTGTTTACCCGGTACATTGACCGTTGGCCGCTCCCTTCGAGAACCACTCTACGAAGGGAACATTCTATCTAGTGTATCTGCTATGTGTTTACCCGGTACATTGACCGTTGGCCGCTCCCTTCGAGAACCACTCTACGAAGGGAACATTCTATCTAGTGTATCTGCTATGTGTTTACCCGGTACATTGACCGTTGGCCGCTCCCTTCGAGAACCACTCTACGAAGGGAACATTCTATCTAGTGTATCTGCTATGTGTTTACCCGGTACATTGACCGTTGGCCGCTCCCTTCGAGAACCACTCTACGAAGGGAACATTCTATCTAGTGTATCTGCTATGTGTTTACCCGGTACATTGACCGTTGGCCGCTCCCTTCGAGAACCACTCTACGAAGGGAACATACTATCTCATGTATCTGCTATGTGTTTACCCGGTACATTGACCGTTGGGCCGCTCCCGTTCACGGGGAGCATACTATCTGAAGAGAGAGGGAAGAATGAAGGGGAGCCAACATAAAATTACTCATACCTGATCTTAGAACGTAGCTCACTTCCCCAAAACAAAACGCCGTGCAGAACTAAAATTTAAACCGCCAAGCAACCCGTATGATACACTAACTTAACATCCAAACCAAAGCTTCCGATGGCGCAGTAAGACAAGCTGAACAGCCATTAATCGAACTCTATTAAGCGAAGAACAAGCTTTATGGCCATAACGTCTTCCATTGAGGCAACTGATATACACGAGCTTAAGTCCATCCATTATTTTTGAAGCTCCCAATGACAGTACAACGAACGAGCTTAATAGCCATAATTTTCTCCATTAGGCATAACAACTATAAGCGCTCAAGGAACATATTTAATGGAGAGCCCATCCAACAGTAAGACGAGTTCAACGCCCATAATTACTAAGCGTCGACGCCCATAAGTACCATGCTTCATTGGCATATTACAAAATTGGCTTAAGAACCAAGCTCCAGCGCATACAATGATACAGCTTAGAACATCCTAAATTTTTGAGGCTTCCACCTGGCTATAATTTTCTGTAACATCTATAAGCGAAGAATTTACATTCATTCTGCTGTTGACAATGATTGATTAATTCAGTCAGAAGTGTCATTGGAATGCAGAGGAGGTCCACCGCCCCGTCACTTTCAGTGCAGCAATAGGTACGTCGAGCAGTCATCGGTGCAGCACCAGATCAAGGAATGCAGGGGAGACAACACTTCCTGGAAACGGAGAAGCTGATCGGGGCGTAGGGGTGTGCAAGCTCAGGATGTGGTGCATAGATAAAAACAAAGCAGTATTAGTCTTGACAAGAATATATAAAAATCCCAGATACCGATAAGATTCAAAATGCTTGAGATAAATGAAATAAGAGTGTTTTTAAAGAACAAATCTGAGAAGTGAAGTTTAGTAGATAGTTAAGGTAAAGACCCATTGTGGATTTATCGCACCCTAGAAACCATCATAATTATAAATTCCAACAGTGAAATGATAGTGAACTATAGAACCTGCACAAAGTCTGAACACCAAATTTTTATATATTCCAAAGATAAGAAAAGTAACCTTTGACAGTTTCAGAGGGACGCACCTTCAGGAGGCCATCGAGGAGTAGGTGATGGGAAGAGCAGCCGAGGAGATTGTAGATGAGGAAGGTCAACATCCCACGTAGCAAAGGATTACAGCTTGGCTGGATTTGATGCTTTGTACTTGATATTATTGGTCCTCAAATTGGTGGACAACAAAGTACAGGCTACTGAAATTGTAATTAGCCAAGGGCGTCTGGATACTGAAAAAGAGAACTTAAGAGCCATGAAGGACCATAGGTTTTGATAGCATTCTTTTCTAGACTGAACCTTAAGCATGTAGAGGCGGAGTATAACAAGCCAACAATGGGGAACATCTAGCAGACTGTCATCTGCTTAAGCAAGGCAGATAGAAGACTGACTTGTGAACACAAGATTTAACTCTTGAACCAAGCTTGAGAGCACAAGTGATATACTCCTACGGTCAGGGTAGAAATTGCTCAAGGTGGTATTTAAACATTAACCAAGTCAACCGATGACACAATACTATCATTCACTATTGAAAACGCCTTAATACAATCTCCAAGGATGAAATAACCGGACGACACCTTATAAATCAGAGCTGTAGATTCTGGCGGCCGGACAAACACAAACCACTCTTAAAATCCTTTCCCCCAAACCAGAAGGCACAGCCTCAGAACAAGTGGAGGGAGCCTGAAGCACGACAGTCATCATAACATAACTACTCCAAGCATAGAGAGGGAAGGAACAAACGCAAGACACGAAATCCAGAACAGGAACACAGGGCCCAGGACGGAACTACCCAGAACAAGAACACAAGATGAACGGATGACCATAGGACCAAAGCCACAGCAAATGTCAGGTGGCCCAATCGACAAATCACATTCAAACCAAACAATGAATAAACAGCACGCTGCACAAAAGCCAAAGATGACATAATGGGGAGAGACAAGCAGCAATGAACCATCCGATCCATAGAAGAAAAATAAATCCGGAAGGGTGGAGGACCATACAGTATAGACAACGTGGAACCCAGATTTGAAAAGAAACCCCCCCCCCCACAGATATCTAAAAGACCAGGGATACAGAGGAAATTCGGCCACTGAGAAACCATCAATAACACGCAAAATGAGGGGGACCCATCGCCTACAAATAAACATTACAGAGCTTCTGCTAAGAAATTGGAAAGTATGAGGACTGCCATGGCAGCTGAAAAGTAAACCGGCAAACGTGTCAAGCGCCAACTGAATGTCAAAAAAAAAAAAAAAAACGCAGAGAGGCATATAGGCAGAACAGGGAGAACCTCAGCGATAAGACATCCACAGCCATATATTGTGCTCGGAAGAAAATCGCGGAGACAGCCTGGGCTGACACACCCACTAATGCGACCGACGCAAGTCCCCGAGCCAGGGCAGGACCCACTGGTTACACAGAGCGGGGAAAAAACAGGCGAAGCAGAATCAGATGCAGAACGTGCGGGGGCAACGAATGAGTGATTAAAATGAGCCAAAGACGCTACATAAAGAGACCAAGCATAAGGAATTTGTCCACAGAGAGACAGGTCCAAAGAGACCAATTCAAATTCAGACTAACCAGCAGCTACAACAACGAAGAAAATAAACAGAAGAACCGCCATAATAATAAAGCCAGCATCTAATCAAAGATAGTCAAGAATCACCTTCAGCACCTAAAGAACAAAACAACAAAGAAAATGCAAAAACCACAAATAATTCAACCAGCATGAGGAACCAGGCCAGACGAGGACCGCCAGCCGTCACAACTACAGAAAAGACCCCACAACTCCTGAAACAATAATCGGACGACGCAGAAGAACAGCAGAAAAAAAATCAGAAATGCCACATGAACAGACCACGAGTCACAAAAACTACAATTCCCAGGGTCCTTAGGGGCGCGACGTCACCATACACGGAAGTAAACAAAACAAGACTCAGCCCAGAAAAACGATACAGGAAAATCCGCCGCCGCTCACCTTAGAAGACCGTCCGACCACGGCAGACGATAGACCCGGACAGCTCCAGATCCGGGCCCACGGACAACCCGAACACCGCGGAAAGCGCACCCCCCGCAGATGCACGCAACTGCGGCGAAACGAACGCGCTGGGCGCCGTTAGCCGCACGGCGAGCGCCGCTAGCTGCCCGGCGAGATCCGCAAAAAGGAGCAAACGCGGCGAAAACGGAAAACCCACATCAGAAACGGGGATCATCCATCCAAAAGACGGGGGGAAATACAGCAAGACGTCGAAGAAAAGGAGATCCGCCGGATCCGCGAGCACGGGGAACGGCGAAGAATGAGCGCTGAAGGTAAGAAAGAGAATGAACGCCTGCGCACCTGGGCTTAAATAGGACGCTGAGCAGGTGCGTTAATTGACTGGACCGCCCTAGGGTAAGCTGGAAACTCTGCTACGAGTTGTCGCCCGAAATACGATTACATCGTCATATCATTTGAAACTTTGAGTAAAGTGGTCTCCGTGGAATGCATCTTTCTAAAACCAGATTGGTATTTATCGAAGAGTTCATAGTTGTTTAAAAAAGATGTTAACTGTTCTGCCACTACCTTCTCTAAGACTTTTAAGAGTAAAGGTCATTTTGAAATGGGCCTATAATTGAAGGGTTGTGATGGATCCAGGTTGGGCTTTCTCAAGATGGGACTTATTGCTGCCTGTTTAAAGAAGCTTGGGACAGTCCCAGTGGAGAAAGAAACCGATTAAGAGTTTTTTTCTGTTCAAGTCCTATCTGTCAGTTGAAGGTGCTGAAAGCTTCAGTGCATTTTGGGCGGTTTCTTCTCAAAAGTTAATCACCATCCATGATTGCAAAATAAAGTGTTGTGTCTGATGTTGGGATGTCAGTGCCACAATCCAGCATACATTTAACCTCTTAGGGCAGGGGTCGGCAAACTTTTTTACTCAAAGAGCCATTTGGGACCGCCCCTAATGAAAAAAAAAAAGCACCCGGAGCCACAACCCGTTTTGACATCATTATATATATTATGCATGTATATATTATATCAAGGGTGCTCATTACGGCGATCGCGATCAATCTTCAAGGACATGAGTGTAGATCGCGGGCAAGAGAAGATTAAAAAAAAAAATTACTTCTTTCTTTCCATCGTCATGTTTATTGGTTACATGTTTATTTGAACATTATTGTTTATGTACTGATGATTAAAAACTACACAGTGAGTTTACATAAAGATACTTTTGTATTAACAGATGAAGCGTTTTATTACAAAGGCAGAAAGCAGCGACCATCGTATTCATGCTGCTGCAATGTGGGGAGCGTGGCATATTATGAGTCATTTGGCGCTGCTGGCTTCGTATGAAGCGCGTGCCTCGCAGTTTCCTTGATGAGCTCAGATTTATCTGGGGAGAACTGCAGAGCTGATAGCAGGAGGAGACACGCGGGGCGGCTTTAATAAATTCCAGTTGCTGGTTTTCTACCGGGGACATGATGTGCCGCGGGGCAGAAAAAGACATTCTGATGACAGAGTCTGCACTGAGTGAATTTAAACTCGCGTCTGCAGTGACGTATGTGTCAGAGGATGTCCCATTGGCCATTCTGCATGTCAATCAAGTCCTGTACTTTTCGGTGAGGATTTTGATTGGCTGGTGGATTTTTGAGAAATACTTTTTTTTTATCTTCTCTGTCCCGCGATCTACACTCATGTCCTTGAAGAAACATACATCAATGCACATGCGTGTTTAAAAACACTGAGCGCAAATTCTCTGTCATCAGAGAGTTGCTCTCTGCCCCGCGTCACGTCAAGTTCCCAGCAGAAAACCACTCTGGACTCGGAGTGTTTATAGAAGCCGCCCCGTGTCCTCCTGCTATCAGCTCTGCAGTTCTCCCCAGGTAAATACAAGCTCATTCATTAAGGAAGCTGTGTTTTACGTGGCACACACTTCGTATGGAGCCAGCAGCACCTTTGAAATGCCATGAAAAATAAACAAACTAAAATAAAATTGAATTTTTATAAAATACTAATTATTTTCCAAAGTCACAGGGAGCCACAACAGAAGGATGAAAGAGCCACATGTTAGTCCGGAGCCATGGGTTGCCGACCCCTGTCTTAGGGTCACGTGTTCTGGAAACTATTGAAAACAAATGCCAGAATTTATTTGAGAATCTCTGGAATTATAAAATAAGAATTTATATAAATTATTCAGCATCTATGATTGCAAAATAAATTGGTGTGTGTGGTGTTGGTATGTTGGCGCCAAAATTTTGCATATATTTGGATACATAAGGTCACATGGTTTGGACGCTATTGAATGAAATACCAGAATATTAACCTCAAACCATTTTTCCTATGAAAACATTGCAAAATAAATAACAAACGTCCTTTGAACATAACTTAAGGAAATGTTTCATTGTAATTTATTTCACACACAACATGAACTTTTAACAAGTAATGTAAAAAGTTAGAATTGTCCTCACACAAAACCTATAAGCACGCTTTCCTTTAATTTCCAAAATATTCCAAACAAGTATGAACATCAGACCAAACACAGAGCAGCTGTACCCCCCCCCCCCTTGTGGCCAAAAGATTCACTACAGGCATACAGTTACATTAACTCAGTGCATCTGAAATAGTGGGGGGCGCCGATGCAATGCCAGGGGGGGCACGCAGTAGTGGCGGTTTTAGGCACAGGTAATACGGGCAATTGCCCGGGCGTAAATTTAACTGGGGGGGGGGGCAGTGGTGGCAGCGGCTAAGATCTTGAAAAAAAAATCTGCGCCACCATTGGTTTCCTATTATCTGTTACATCAGTTTGCACTAGGGGTGTGTATTGGCAAGAGTCTGGCGATACGATATGTATCCCGATACTTTACTGAAACATATTTCCTTTCTGTTTTTTTTAATATGACTTTGAAAAAACTCAACCTGAATTTTAATGTCTTCGACTGTAATAAAATGGTCAAATTCAGTTTATTTAATGATCACAATGTTAAGCACTGCAACTGTATCTCATATATAAGTTGTGTTTACCAAAGCAAATTCATAGTGCTTTTATTTTGGTAAGTTAAAATATAGAAAAGGAACAGTCAACATTGTCTGATTTGCAAAAAAAAAATGTTTCAGTGTAAGACAAAACAAATAATGAATCAGCCTCAACCATTACGTTTCTTTTGGGGAAATAAAATGTTGTTCATTTTAAACAGTTCTGGAGCCTGAATGGTGCTTCAAAAATAAGGGGGGGGGGGGGGGGGGCACAGTGATTTTTTTCCAGAAACAATAAACTGTGATGATGGGACAGCATGACAGAACTAGGGAAAGTTACTTTAATGCAGGGGTGTCAAACTCAAATGCACAGGGGGCCAAAAACTCATAACACACAGGTTGTGGGCCGAACAGGATAAACGTTTATTGAACCAACTGAAACAAAACTTTTTTTGAACGTGAACATGAATCCAAACAGGCAGTATACAATAGAGGCCTATCATTCCAAAAATAATTAAACTTAAAATATCTTGCTCTCCATTAAAATAGCCTATCTCCTGTCATTAAAACTAAACATTTGAACATGCTGGAGAGAAATCTGAAAATAAAAATGGTGCCTCTAAGTAAAAGTTAAAATCTTAACAAATCAAAACATTCCATTTTTTTTTTGCACTTATGCCAGTTTGTTAGAGCTTGATGCTTGGCATCTTTTCTGGCAACAAGTTCATTTATGTTTGGGCATAGGTTCTGTGCTGTGGAGATTCTCAGGATGGACTTCAGGTGTTCATCTGTGAGACGACTCCTGTGTGACGTTTTGTTCATTTTCATCACAGAGAGCAGCTGCTCACACATATATGTGCTGCCAAACATACACAGGGTTTAAGCTACATGTTGACGGAGCTCGGTCATTAGCCGCGTTTCCATGGGCAAAAGTAATCGGAAAGAACGCCTGATCGGAAAGAAAATGTGTCATGTAAACGCGCCGTTCGGAAAAGTCTGCCCCGATCAGACTCGTTCTGATCTAAATTTCTTTCCAAAGAATTAGGTGGGTTATACCGATCCTTTATCCGATCGTGGAGCATGTAAACGGTCATTCCGATCGTGTGTCACTTCTGCTCTGGTTTGCGTCACGCATAGACGGTGTTTCACTGAGAGAAAGCTTTGGAGCTCAAACAGGACCAATCAGCTGCTCTGCGGACGCCCCGTGAAAAGCGCCGCCCCGCTCTCGCCCCGCTCTTGCCCCGCTCTCGCCCCGCTCTTACACCCCTCACGAGGGAGATGCAGGGGATGAGCCCTTCGTGCCCCCCGACACTCACTCGGTCCACTGGCACCCGAGCGAGCAGAGCAGCTGGATTAATAACATTGTGTCTGAGGGGAGGAGGGAAGCTTGTGAGTGTTACGTTTTGTTCTGTTTTCACCTGCTTTTGTGGACCGCAGCATTTGTCTATCGCTGATGGCGCCAGTCCCCCCACCGCCTTCCTCTGAGGGGTTCAAGGAACTCACCTGAGCGAAAGCAGATTACCATGTAAAATGGCCACGTTTCCACAGACTCTATTCGATTAACTGTTCCATATTTTCACATATCACGGGTTGCATTTGTGTTTCATTATCCAAGGTTGCTGTCCCACCTGACCAACAATCAAAGGACTGCTGTTACCTTCCTCAACGACTTCTTACACGTGCCGCCAAGCTGTCATGCATTGCAGCTTATTCACCTGCCTCGGTCCTTGAGCGCTCTCATATTTTGGTTTTGACACCCC